>JAZEWU010000033.1:4747243-4759628 GCA_036362915.1 Geotria australis | reverse complement strand
ACCTCCGAATCCGTGTCTCGTCCATGACCAGGCGTGGAATTTGTGTGCGTTATAAATTGGTTCACTCTACTCTCATTACCCTTATTATTAGCCCCCACGCTTCACTGAAATCTGGTGAGCTCCTGCATGAGGAATGAAGCATTGGCTTCTATTCATTGATAGCGTGTCTGTGGGTTAAACATGCCCATGCTTGCAGATCTGTACGTGTACAGGCTTAAGGCTTGTCTTAAGACTGTACACGTCTTTGGTTTAAATGATGTACTTCTCTTCTAAAGCCGGCGCGTGCGTGCCGTGTTGAGTGAACCCAATATCGTCTTCAGCCCGTGTATGTCTCTGGGTTGATGAGCCGTGCTCATCCTAAGCTGGTGCGTAGCTGTAGTAACGTGGGGCCTTGCTGCGTCTTTCACACAGGGATTATGACACCTTTCAGATCACGCGGCTACAAGGTAACCACTGCGGGGGTTGATGACCCATCCATACTGTATTGTTTGGCAATGATGTCCTCATTGAGTGATGGACTGGGATTTGAATTCGAGGAGAGAGTTAATGCGCTATTGTTGTGCACGAATATGGGGCAACCTTGAGCTATTTGGAGCCCTGAGCTTTTGCTCGGTTGCCTTGTGCCTCGCGCGAACAATGAGTTAGCGTTCACCACATCTCAATGCAGAAACATCCTGAAATTGAGGCTTTACACTCGCCGAGGTTTTCCTCGATGAACAATAACAATGCATGATTCACAGCCCTTTTGTCAGTCCACTGCTGGATGATGAAGTGTGTTCTAAGCAGAAGATAATATCCCCCAAACCAGACATCGACACAATGCGAACCCAAACTGGCATTGATTCCTTAAGTGCGTGCAATGCGACTTGTCACAGCGTTCACGCAACAGCGCGCCAACCGGTGCGCCACCGCTCCTCCACTTTCCTGGAAGACGAACGGGTCGTTATTATAAAAGTCAACGGGAGAGATTTTTCCAACTCAAAGGCGCAACGATCATAAAAATAGAAGCAGCTCGACGAGCGGGGATATTGATTAAATGCTTCTGTGAAAGTGTGCAAGCTGTGTGTTATCTTCGAAATAGTCGTTTAGCCGAAATAGCGTGTGTGGGGCCACTCAGGCGGCAGTGTGATTCACAAACGCGTTCATTTCACAATGTGCTGCACGACATGGCACGTTTAATCGCGACTGCAATGCAGGGCACACGAAGCAGCGTATGTATGACATTAATCTTCATCATCCATCCATTTTCAGAAACCGCTTAATCCTATACAGGGTCGCGGTGAGCCGGAGCCTATCCCGGCAGACACAGGGCGCAAGGCAGGGCTATACACAAGAAGGGACGCCAGTCCATCACAGGGCACAGGGGCCAGTTTAGTCACCAGGCCAATTAACCTACGCAGCAACATGTATTTGGACTGTGGGAGGAAACCGGAGTGGCTGGCAAAAACACAGAAGGACATAGCGAGAGCATGCAAATTCCAGACAGAAAGGCATCCGAGCCGGGATTCGAACCCGGCGCCTTCTTGCTGTGAGGCGGCAGCGCTACTCACCGCGCCATCGTGCCGCCCTGATAATAATAGCAATACATCAAATTTATAATGCGGACATATTCATTCAATTTCGAAAGTATTGATCCGAAGACAGAACGACTCAGAGGTGCGAGGAAATCGCAGACAGGCAGTTGTGGGAGGAAACAGGAGAACCCGGAGGAAACCCACACAGAACAGGGGGTGAACACACAAACTCCAGACAGAAAGGCGCCCAAGGCAGAAATCGAACCGTCTCAGGCAGTACTTTCCTTCTCTAAGGCATAGATATTACCACTGCGCGGGTACTAAAGCCATTATTGGACGAAAAACTTTTTCCGCTCAAATTGAGACAGACTGTGTGTTAGTTTTAGTGTTTTTTAAATTGTTCCAAAACATTAGGGCCACGCGAGTGCTTTATGTTTATGTGATCGTTTAACTTGCAGCCGATATGCACGCGCAGTATTTTATACAATACGACTTTGCCGTTTACGTCTTAAATCGTGCGGCTATGTCAACATGACACAGAACACCGCCACCGCAGATAAGTAACACACGGCTTTTCAGATAAACCATTCAGAGTCTGACGATGCCTCCAATGTGGCAGGCGAAACGTCGCGAAGGAGAGAGGATAAACGCTCACCGCTGCTATCTCGAAAGAGCGGCTCTTGAGAACAAATCTTTCTTAAAACGCATCGATTGTCTCAAACTTTACTTGCTGCGCGTTCGCAACACTCTATCAGCCGTGGCATGTAAATTGCGCCTGTAATTCCGAATAACGAAATAAAAGAGGCAAAACTTGTGGAACAGCTCCCTGCAGGCATCTCAAAACGGGGCACACGAAATTGTTTCAGGGTTAACTTCATGGCTTCGTTGCCTGGGGCCACATAAACGACCTTAAAGTGTAATGTGTCGGAGTGATGAATTGCAACTAGACGCCCTTTGTTCTGGGTCATTGTGACAGATGCAGAGAGGAATATCTTGTTAGTGCCAGGGTGCACTGCCCTGCGCTGCAGGCACGGAACGGGTAGCGGCGCTCAAATTAAGGCAACACACACTGGCCGCCCGCCCCCTCTGCGTTCTGGCACTGTGGCGCGGTGAGCAGCGCTGCAGCCTCACAGAAAGGATGTCCCGGGTTCGATTGGGAGCTCCTCGCCCGGGGCTACAATGGCGGCGCGCTCCCTATGCTCCAGCCACTCTCAGACCAAAGTACGGTTTTTTCATGTTTTTTATGTTCGTTTCTTTTACTACGTCTTTATCAAGATTCAACTGCAGCCGTCAGTTACTGCTAGACACCATTGCAGAACGACAGTGGACAACCTCTACCAACGCAGTCTCAGACAGGCGAGCTTCGCTGGCATTACAGCTAGCATCATCAGGGACAAAGTGACATAAATCGGCGCGGACGCTTGTTATATAAGGTACTGTGTGGGAGTGGTCAAGCCAGGGCCGGGCCGCGTCAACCCAAGCCAAGCTCCAAGACAAGTCAGTCCAAGCCAAGTCTTTCCATGTGGGTGCCGACGCTGGGGTCTGGGGAAATGGCGGCGCGTTCTGATGCAGCGGCTACTCTCGGACCAAACAGTGCGGTGTCTTCATGGTTTCATGTTCGTTTTTTTTTTATTACGTTTTCATCAAGTAACAAGTATTAGCCGTCGGTTTCTGTGAGTCATTTGCAGAACGACAGTAAACAACGCCGGGGTCTGAGTTGAATTGAATTGATTCCTGGCTCGGATGCCGCCTCTCTCTCTGTGTGGAGTGTGCACGTTCTTCCCCCCGTATCCGCGTGTGTTGTCGCCGGGTACTCCGGTTCCCTCTCACAGGTCCATAACATGCTACAGCCTAGGTTAATTGTTACTTGCTTTCACCTGCACGCTGGACAACTGTTAAAAAGAGCTACAAAGCTCAACGGTTCCTTCCAATGTAAGTGAAAACTGGCTGACTGATATTCCACGTCACCCAGAGTAGCTCCATTGGCCTTTAACCTCTCAGAAAAGCGCCTGATTTTGATGGCAATGGTCGATGAAACAATTTTCAAATTAGGCGCCGAAGTGGCACAGGCAGCATTAACAGCCAGCATAAATAATAAAAATAATAATAACATTTCTAGAGCGCCTTTCACCAGAGGGTCACAAAGCGCTGCACAAGGCTGTGGAGAGAACGGCATGTTAATAACATCAGGACAGATTAACTGAGAGTCAAACAGTGGCGATAAATTATAGGACATAAACGCCGCAATTACTCGCTCAGATAATTGGGGACATATGGTGGAATTTGGTCGGCAAAGCTTTCGCGTAAACTCACGGCCAAATAGAAGCCAGCTCGCGTTCGACATCAGCGCATGACACGGCTGTTGGCGTTGGTGTACGGACAGTAATAATCATGATCAAAAACTCCAACAGATTCGTCGCGGCGCGGTGAGGTTTCTGATGGGTGTTGCCATGGCACCAATTCTAACAAGTTGTGTTCTTACTTGCCATGGCTCCAATTCCAGCAGCCGATAAGCTCCATATCGAATGTCAGTCAGTCAGATTGTATTTCAGCTGAAGGGAACCGTTGAGCTTGTAGCTCTTTTTTAATAGACGTCCAGTAGGGAGCGGTAAGCAAGTTACAACATCTAAGAGCACCGGGGAGAAATTTAGTCTGCAGGCCAATTAACATATATAATAATATAATAATAATAACGTTTTATATAGCGCCTTTCACCCGAGGGTCACAAAGCGGTGTAACAAGGGCCGCAAAGAGAACGGCATGTCAACAATGAAAAGTAAATAAATAAATAAAATGAACTAAAATTATTAAGGCTGCTTCGAATATACTGAAAGGTCCTGAAACTGGCAATTTTAAGAGCGGCAAACATATGCCAGCGTCCCCTAATATGGCCGTTACTTCCTTAAAGACAAACACGGAGGGAGAGAGGGAAAGAGTGGGACACATAGGGACACAGAGACAGGAAGACAGGGAGACAGACGCGAGGGGGAAACAACGCCAATCCAAATCAAGCAATCAACAATGAAGCACAAGACAAAACAAAGACAAGGATCCCCCGTATCGCCTTAACAGACTGTTGGGGCAAGTGCCGTTAGCGACCACCTATGGAAGTCGACGAAGCACAAGACAAAGACAAAGATCCCCTATATAGCCTTAACAGACTGTAGGGACAAGTGCTGTTAGCAAGCACCTATGAAGGTCGACACGGCACACGAGGGGGTGGGTGACCAGCACCACGCCCGGCCGCCTTTGTCTCCCGAGTGGCGATGTTTACACACCGCACTAGGTACTCATTTGAGGCTGAGTCGACCTAGGGGAGGCCCAGGACCGGTTTCAGAAAATCGTCACTGGTGTTGGCCGTGAGCGGGATTCGAACTCGGGTCGCCAGATTCGTAGCCCAGTGCGCTAACCACTGGGCTACCGCTCCCCACTGAAGCACAAGAACACACACAGACACACGCAACAGCAAAGAAAAAACCGCAGCCACCCACAACAACAAAAACACGAGGCGAGTCTAGGCAAGGAAGGACTTACACGAATAGGCCGCACATAACAGACAACAAAACAAGCAACAAGAGCATGGCAGACAACAAAAACAAACACCAAACTTACAAAGAAACGAACCACCAACCAAAGAGAAAAGCAACAGATAAAAAATGACAAATATACAACAAATTAAAGCAAAATAAATACGATTAACACGCGCCCCCATGTTCTCATGCAGTTTGAATGAGAACATGCAAACTCCACACCGCAAGGCACCCGAGCCGGGAATCGAACCGAGGCGGTTCTTGCTGTGAGGCGGCAGTGCTACTCAGCACGCCACCGTGCCGCAGGTGACTGTGAGGAGGTGAATAATTAATCAGTTTATATGAAATTGGCGTCAAACAATGGGTCATGCTGGGCTGTCACCAGAGCTGCTCTTGTCGGTTGCACGGATGGATTGCCTGTCTGAAGCAATGCGAGACGAAACACACTCCCTGCTCGGGCCACATCCACGGTGCCCAAAGGGTGCCAATAGTTGCAACGAAACATTAACAAACACGTGCTTCCATAATGGACGGCACAGTGCCGCGGTAAATACCGCTGCCGCCTCACAGCAAGAAGGGATCCCGGTTCGAATCCCGGGCACGGGTGCATTTCCGTGTCGAGTTTTGCCTGTTCTCCCCGTGCCCGCGTGGGTTTTCGCCGGGCACTACGGTTTCCTCCCACAGCCCAAAGACATGCTGCTGCTGCATAGGTTAATTGGCCTGCGGACTAAATTGCCCCCGGTGCCCTGTTATGGACTGGCGCCCCATGCTTCCATAATGGGCTGCGTGGCGGTCTCATGTGTTTGATCAAGCGACTGTGTGCGACCGGAGCGTGGTGCTCGGTTGGATGCCAATCCTACCTTTAGCTTTACCAGCACAATCTGGCAGTCGGCCAGCTCCCCCGTTGCAATCAGGTTAGCGCACGAAGACGACCTTTCCCTGTGTGCGAGGAAGCAAGGGCGGCAGTAGACTGGGGCCAGTCGGGGAGCCGTGGAGCGAAGGCCATTGCTGTCGGGATAGCGTCTCTCTGATCCCACCTATCCATCCACTGTCAGAAAACGCTCGATCCTGTACAGGGTCGCGGTGAGACGGAGCCTATCCCGGTGGACACAGGGCGCGAGGCAAGGCTGTGCCCTGTATGGGACGCCAGTCCATCACAGGGCACCGGGGGGCAATTTAATCCGCAGGCCAATTAACCTATGCAGCAGCATGTCTTTTGACTGTGGGAGGGATCCTGGGTGCCCGGCGAAAACCCACGTGGACACACACAGAAAGTCACCCGAGCTGGGATTCGAGCCTGGGGCCTTCTTGCTGTGAGGCGGCAGCGCTACTCACCGCGCCACCGTGCCGGCCTTACCTACCGTGCACAACTCGCCGATGTGTGTTAGCGTTGTGCCGCTGTGTGTTGTCCGACGTTTCGCTCCACGAAGCACACGTCTGAGAGCAACGTCGCTTATTTGTGACGTCACTGGTGTGCACAGTCTCCCAGCGTAAGTGCGATTGGAGGCAATGTTCTTTGCACCCTGTAATCGATTTCTCAGGTGTGACTTGGAAAAGTGACATTTCATCTCGACAGACTCTCACCTGCCTGAATAATTAACGCGTTCTAATTTTAATTGCTCATTTTATTACACAGCGTCGCTCCGCAGTGTTTGTGCTTCATCCCAGTTTGGCAAACTGTAAAAGAGTACTGTGAACATTGCACCACTTGGGATCACGAGTTTGGAGATGGCAGTCAGTCAGTTTTTCCTTAAGTTGGAAGGAACCGTATGAACTTTGAGTAATGACCGAAAGAAGGAGATCGCGGATACAAGCGGCAGAAATGAGGTTTCTCCGCAGGTTTGCAGGGCTCACTCTCCGTGACAAAGTGAGGAGCACAGAAATCCGGGACATCCTCGGAGTAGAGTCGCTGCTTCTTCGGATTGAGAGGAGCCAGTTGAGGTGGTTCGGGCAACTGGAAAGGATGCCCCCCGGAAGGCTCCCTCGGGAGGTACTCCAGGCGCGGCCCACTGGGCGGGGACCTAGAGGCCGACCCAGGACACGCTGGAGGGATTATATCCTTCGGCTGGCCTAGGAACGCCTGGGAATCCCCCAGGAAGAGCTGGAATCTGTTGCTGAGGAAAGGGATGTCTGGTCCACTCGCCTTGGACTGCTGCCACCGCGACCCTCACCAGGACAAGCGGTTTAGAAAATGGATGGATGGAACCGTTGAGCTATGTCGCTCTTTTTAACAGTTGTCCAGCGGGGACGGGTAATCAAGTTACAACATCTCAGGGCATGGGGGGCAATTTAGTCAGGACAAATAACCTTGGTAAGGAAAGATAGATGTTTATTATTACAGCAGAAAATACCCAGTGAGCCTGCAAGCTCTGGGTGCGGGATTACAGCGATACAACAAACGTACGAACTGACCAACATTGACAACGCATAAAAACACAAGGTAATGCAACGAATTTACCGCAAATTATTCAGTTTGTAGACACCACAGCAAGAAGGCCCCGAATTCGATCCCTGGTCTTTGGGGAGGAAACCGCGGTACTTGGGTGTCGCCAAGTACCGCGGTTTCCTCTCCAAAGTTCAAAGACATGCTGCCAAGGTCAAATTGTCTGACTCAAACGCCCCCCGTGCTCTGCGATGACCTGGCATCCCATCTTAGGAATATCACCGCCTTGCACCCTGTGTCTGCCGGGATAGGCTCCGGACCCCCGCGACTCGATACAGGGTGAAGCGGGGACTAATAATGATGATGAATGAATGAAGTTTATACACACAGCAATCATCGCCCTCTACCGGCAGACTATTTCCCAAGGTCACTCTTGCAAATCAGCCTATCCTGGGAACGTTGAGCTCTCACCTGGTTCAACAAACTAAACTCGAAGCTTGAAACTTGACAGCAAAGAACGACCAAATAAATCCGATGCAATTTGGATTCAAGCAGCATATCAATGCAACCACAATCTGAAGGCGCTGTACAGAAACAGCGGGCTACATTCATTTCACGGAGAGAGACAGGAATTAATTTAAGGCCTTGAATTGTGCAGTTTCCAGCCAGTGTTTTGAATGTCTGAGCGATTCTCACCATCTCAGGGCGTCGGCTTGAGAACAACTGGGTACATGAGTGCTATCATCATGGATGGGCAGGCCCGCCCGTTCACATTTCATCCGCGAGACCTTTAAAGTCTCGGCATTTTACCCTTCGCGGGGCTAATGGCAGGGAATGAGAATCGCTCTCTATTGCTTATTCAGTTTTGCCAAATATGTGAACAAGCGAAAAAAAAAACTTTCCAATAAACAAATGAATGAAGTTCAGAATTGCTCTCAAGAGCTGCTCTTTCAACATAGCCGTCTCGAGCGTTCCTCCTCCTCTCTCCTTCGCATCCTCCCACACTGGAGGAAACCGCGGGTATATTAATCTGCCGTGCTCTCGATATGAAAAAAAACCCTACGTTATTTGCACTGGCGGGTTATCGCGTGTGGGTATTTTAGCTGTGTTTGCCAAGTAAATATGCCTGTCTCATCAATCTTATCCACGGGCTGTATGTGCCGATGCCTCTTGATAAACGAGCAACATGCTGATTAATTGACTATCCTTACTTTTCTGATATATATTTGGGTTTTTTTTTTATCCCCAATTTATTCCGATTGTACTATCGGCTTCATGTCATGAGAGAAATAGGCAGGAAGACAGTGTGATTCAGAGATGCGACAGAGAGGGAGAGATAAAGAGAGAGCTATGTAGGAAGAGGGATAGATAGAAAGACAAGGAGACAGACACAGGGACGGAAAGATGGAGAGATACAGAGAGACAGGGAAAAAGAGAGAAAGTGGTACAGACACCGGCTGTTTAACTGACGAACAGAGAACGGAAAACAACGACAGGGAAATAGAGAGACGGAAACACAAAGACATGACGATAAACAGAGAGATTGAGAAACAGAGGGGACAGAGACACAGAGACAGTCTTGGCAGTTTATGAAAAACGAAAACATTATCAAAATGTAGATGTGCAGAATGTTTAAAAGAAGGTGTTTGGCATTTCATTAAATAGTAAAACATACTTATTCGGCACACCGCAGATATATAATAATAATTAATAATAATTTAAATTTATATAGCGCCTTTCACCCGAGGGTCACAAAGCGCTTTTTATTAAACAATGATGACAGATTTAGAATAATGCCGGTATATTGGCACCGAAGCAGCAGAATGTTACCGTAACAAGCAACGTAATTTTACAGATTCCCAAAGTTGCACCACACTTTGCAGCACATAGGCATACAGGTAGGCTCCGTATTGCAAACAATATACTGTTTAAGACACAACGCTTTTGTTTATCATTATAATTCAAATAAATAAATTACCATATCCTCAGCCTCTGTTTTGATAATTTTAATTAAGTGATCCTTTGAAATTATTTTTGTGCGTGGCACTCAACAGGAAATGTGCACTCAAGCATGCACAGGCCACTATGATCCCACGCGAATACACAAGCAGCGGTGCGTGTCTGCGTGTCGAAGTCTGGTGGGTAACATTGGACACTCGTCCACACACGCGCCCGTGCCCGCACATAAGGAGAAAGCACACTAATAATACTACTACGAAAAATACAATTAGTACAATAATACAAATAATAATAATGCAATAATACGACGCCTGGCGATGCTTCCAACATGGGAGGCGAAACGTCGCGATGGAGAGACGGAGATCGTTCGACACGGCTATTCCAGAATAACAGCTCTGAAGAGCAACCATCAATAATACAAAGATAGCTGGGACGGGCACAGATAAGTGCATTCCGATAAATGGAGGAGTTTTTTAATTAAATATTTCACTGTGAACGGTGAGACCAGATTTTCTCCAAGTCCGTTCAGCCCTGCGTGCATTCACCTTGAGATCTCGGAGTTCAGCAGTATACCAGGGAGTTGGTTTCCTGTCTGAGATATAGCGTGATTTTAATGGGGCCAAATCATCACGTATGCTTAATAGCGCATTGTTGTGAGATTCTGCTGTCGCATCAGGGGCAGAGTGAGCCGAGGCAGAGAGTGAAGTACTGTTGATTGCAGTGGCAAATATGTCAGGAGCGAGAGCGCTAAGGTTTCGAAATTGGATATGGCGCTTGGTGATGGAAATGGGAGGCGGTATTTGGAGATCAAAGTACACAGCAGAATGATCTGACAAACCCGGATCAATGACGGGTATGTTGGTCACCGAAATGGCCCGGGAGCGAACCAAATCGAGAGTATAGCTGCATCTGTGAATGGGAGATGTCACGTGTTGAGTGAAGCCCAATGAGGTCAGAGTGGCCATGAGATCCCTTGCAAGAGGGCTCTTAAGAGAATCAACATGGATGTTGAAATCACCAATAATCAGGGTCCATTCAGAACAGGAGCACATCTCAGAAAGCAGCTCAGACAGTTCATTGACAAAAGAAGTGGAAGCTCCAGGTGGACGGTAGAGCAGCACCAACTTCACATGTTGAGCTGACCTCAAATCCAGAGACATATCCTCAAATGAATTGAAGGTTGGCGACGGAATCAGTCGGATATCGGCAGAAGCATGGTGGGGAACTGCAAGGCCGCCACCACGGCCATTTGAACGAGCCTTCTGATGGAATGTGAAGTCTCGCGGTAAAGACTGATTCAATGTGAGAAAATCGTCTTGATGATGCCAGATTTCTGTGAGGCAAGCGTTTGCATGCTTATCTATTTACACGGGGACCTTTTTTTCACTTGACGTAGCAAAGCTCTAAGATTGGCATTTCACCCGTAAACAAAAATAACACACTCATGCGACGCCTTCACGGGCACAAAGCTCACGATCCCGACAGAATTTTTACCAAAGAGAATGATGTGGCAATTACTTTCTGCGAGCCCCGTTGACGAGTAGTCTGACACACGAAGCGGCGGTGGTTGTTGTGATCCGGACACCTCCACGCCCAACAGCTTCCCCGACCCTGTGTTTTTTACATCGACAGCCTTGCACCGCGTGGTTCAGTGTAAGGCGCATTCACGTTGGAAAGAGACTCGAGCCGGATTGGATTGTCACGTGCCTGCCCGTAAGGTTTGTGCACGCTCTGGAATCAAACCCAGCGCCGTTGTTACAGTGCGCTAACATAAAATAAAGACGAAGATCCCCCTCCGGATAACCTTGGCGGACTGCAGAGGTCAAGTGCTGTAAGTGAGGCCAGCAAGGTATACGAGCGCGGTGGGTGGCCACCACCACGCCTGGCCGTCTTTGTATCCCTAGAGGCGATTGTTATGCGCCGCGCCGGGTACGCATTTGGCTCCGGCTAACTGCCTGGCTGACTCTCGGTTTCCTCGCTGCGCAGCCGTCTCCGTGTTTCGTCCATGACCAGGCGTGGAATTTCCGCGGCGCTACAACAATTGTAGTATTATTCTTAGTATCATCGCCCGGCGGTGTAAAATTACACGGTCATGCATCGTATTGTATATTTGAAAAACGTGGTTATGCCTGCATTCGTTTTTCACACGCCCCAGCATTTTCCCTTTCACCCTGTGCCTTTTCAAACACATTGATTTGACGCAGCGGAAATGAGCAGCTTCCTACAAAGACACGAAGATTCAGGTCAGACGAGCGGGGTTGACGTCGCAAATGGGATTGAACAAAGGAAGTATCTGAATAAGAAATATGTCTATTAAGCCCAAGCTATTTTCTCAGTCTAAAATCACTGCGGTGTACGTGTCTCTATTTATTCGTCCATCCGTCTATTTTCAGAAACCGCTTAATCCTGTACAGGGTCGCGGTGAGCCGGAGCCTATCCCGGCCGACACAGGGCGCAAAGGCAGGGGTATACCGAGGAGGGGACGCCAGTCCATCGCAGGACATCTGGGGCAATTTACTCGGTAGGGCAATTAATCTAGCAGCATGTCTTTGGACGGTGGGAGGAAGCCGAAGTACCCAGGGAGAACATGCAAACTCCACACAGAAAGGCACCCGAGCAGAGATTCGAATCCGGGACCTTCTTGCTGTGAGGCGGCAGCGATACTCACTTCGCCACCGTGCCGCCCTTATTTATTCGTGGCATTGTCTAGTTACATGTAATGATCAGCACACTGGACTTGCAATACAAAGATTACCGGTGCAAATCTCTCTCTGAACCCCCGCCACCCCTGGCCTGTGTCCACCCAGCAGTATCAATTAATTAATTGGCCGATACCATCGTAATATACAGGACGCAGTGCCTGGAGGGTTGCTGCCGGCTGACTGTGTGGCTGCCTCCCCCCCCACCCCACCTCTCTGCGGCTACATCAGCACCAACCGCCTCAGGGACAGCTTCCATCCCCAGGCCATCCGGATGCTGAACCACCCAAACACCTGCCC
>JAZEWU010000033.1:4737058-4747071 GCA_036362915.1 Geotria australis | reverse complement strand
CTTGGGCAATTTAGTCAGTTATTTGTACTTGTTATCACAAAATAGTTTTCTTGACTTATTTCTTGTTTAATTCCTTAAGCGTCTGCGTTATTGCGCATAATTGTTATGCACAGGGTTGAGAGAGAGAGAGTGAGAACCGGAACACAGCATCTCACTGCCATGTATCTTACGTGTATGTGATCATTACACTTGATGTGAACATCACGCGGGTTGAGACAAATATTCCAAAATGGCGCCGAAACGTGATGCTATTTGCATGAACACACCAGTGGTGGGGGGGTTTGAACGGTTGTACTTCCACTAACGCAGAAAATAATCGGCCGCACGTCGAGCCTAGAATTTCCTTCGGTCGCATCACTCGTGCCGCGACGGAGAAGACGCGTCTGCGGCGGAAATAAAAGCCACCACACCCATCCCATGAAAGCATGATGACCTTATTGCTGGGCGCTAATGCATCGCACACTGATGGCGAGGAAGATTCAACCCGCGGTGCTTCTTCAATTTGCGTCTCGCTTGACATTATATCGGAGCACATCACACATATACACACACACACACACGCGCACGGAGGCCCGTACGTGCGTGTCTGACCCGCAGACGGCCCCTTTACCACCACCACCCCCCCTGTGAAGAGAGCGCCGTGGTGTCATTAAAACGGCCCGTGTGGCTGCGAGCTTTCACGGCTCGACTCCACGTTTAATGTCGCGTGCCCCGGTCTCAAGGGACATCCAAGCATTTGCATACGGTTTGTATGCGGCCGGCTTGTAATCAGTGTCAGAGGGAAGGCATCGCAGCCCCCAGGGGGAGGCAGTTGCCAAGGCTCCCCCGCAGCTTCTGGCAGAATGATTAACTGATTTGTCAAAAATACTGCGATTTTTCCTGGAACCGTCACAAATCAGCACCTGTGGGCATCCTTCTAGACATATGCCCCCCCCAGCCCCCCCCCCCTTCCCTGGATCTAACAGGGCCACCTCCCGTAGTGCATTATCCACTCATGAGATAACACGGTTATT
The DNA here is from genome assembly GCA_036362915.1 of Geotria australis. Classification (NCBI taxonomy): domain Eukaryota; kingdom Metazoa; phylum Chordata; class Hyperoartia; order Petromyzontiformes; family Geotriidae; genus Geotria; species Geotria australis. The sequence goes on along the minus strand of JAZEWU010000033.1, from coordinate 4,746,058 downwards.
ACTGTCACTAGGATCTTATTTACTAACCTGCCAGCGAGACCTAGCCATGCCAGAGAATGTAATCTTTCGCTCCCTAGTGGATGCTGCTGTGGTGCAAATGGGGAGCGGTGGTGTAGCGGTTAGCGCGCGGCGCTACAAACCTGGCGACCCGAGATCGATTCCCGCTCACGGCCAACACCAGTGACAGTTATCTGAACCGGTCCTAGGTCAACTGCAGCAAATCTGCATACGAAGACTCGCTGCATTATACACAGATCTGTCTTGGCGGAGACTCCGAGCTGGAATACAGGTGCTGACCTACCACTGATGCCACGCGGGAAACATCTTATCTCGAGGAAAGGTCGCCCAGAGCCAAGTGACACGGACTCTTCTGCATGACAGGACTCACTCTCAACCCCACGTGTTGTTCAACCCCTGTGGCGTGCAAGAGATGAGAGCTCGTGGTAAATAGTCCTTTGGTAATTCATGAAGAGCTCATGAAAGAATAATAATCTCCTGCTTCCTTCATCTCATATTTCCCTGACAACAACCCTTCACGTTAACAATGCGTTGTCTTACAATTGCGTGGCAATGCGTCGTGTATTGCATTACCTGTTACGTGAATACATTTAATCGGTATAGGTGGCATTCCCACTGAAGATATTATTACATTTTTTGTTTAAATAGAATATCATCTGAATTGCGATCATTAAACATTATAACTGCATTGCTAAGTGCAGCCTGGTAAACCGAGTATAATTTGTGTGTATACTTGTCGATAAAGTCAGTGATTTCATGCGGCAGTGCGCTCTCCTGTTTATAGACTTGAACCACCGATTAAAATTCCACATTCGCATGCCAGGGGTGCAATTACCCATAGGACAACCAGTGTTGACCTTTCAGCAAAGTGGTAGACGGTTGCTCTTCAGAGCTGTTCTTTCGGGATAGCCGTGTCGAGCGATCTCCATCTCTCCATCTCTCCCTCGCGACGTTTAGAAGGCGAAACGTCACAAGGGAGAGATGGAGATCGCTCGACACGGATATCCCGAAAGAACAGCTTTGAAAAACAACCATCCTGAATCGAGCCGCGAAAACCTACATCAATAAAGTAGCAGTCATTTGACCAAACACGGTATAATGATGGGCTGAGTCAATCCCAAACCAGGATTTTAACAAACGACCGTTCGATTGTGTAGCTGCTTGAGCGCACGTTCGGCCATCTGGCCCGGTACTTGTAGAAGCCAAACATATCCTTCGAGAAGAATGTGCAATATCATTAACGGGGCAGCGTATTTAACACTTGCCTTAAGCACACGGCGATCGTTGTTGCAAAAGCAATGTATGGCAGATGGGCGCTCTGAAAAAATCTGACCTTTCATTCTCTCCCCGAACACCTCCTCTACTTGAACCGCAATCACCATTGGCGTCTCATCTTTATTCGCCACTGCAAATCAATTGCTCGCTGCAATTACGCCCGTGCATTGTTTTGACAATCCAGCACACGCAATGCTGGGTTAATTAATAATAACAAAACAACATCATCAAGTTAATTTCGGCTTGCCGTGCTCGCAACAAAACATCGCTACATATATTAATTTGCTTCATGTTCCCGTAAAAAAACTGAAATCAGCATGAGTGTACGCGTCTGTGTGTGTGTTTTATTTTCAAAGAACATTTCCTTTCAGAATCTTATCGCTGCACAAAAGCCAGTCTGATATGACTCACTGCACAGCCATCACTCCTCTGTTCCACCGACAAGGCTCACGGGAAGATAAACCTCTAGGTTGATAATAATAATAATAGGGTTGAGATGCAGTATTAATGGTTCCGTTAATGCTGGAGGCTCAACAGGATTAACACATGTGAATAGCTAGAGAGTTTCTGACACTCTCCGAACGCACCTTGTACAAGTCACTCTGCAGTGCGGCACCTCCATCCATCCAACCATTGTCCGAAACCGCTTAATCCTGTACAGGGTCGCGGTGAGCCGCAGCCTATCCCGGCAGACACAGAGCTAAAGGCAGGGTTATACCCAGGATCGGACGCCAGTCCATCACAGGGCATCGGGGGGCAATTTAGTCCGCAGGCCGTGTCACTGAGCGATCTCACTCTTTCCCTCGCGAAGTTTCGCCTCCCACGTCGCGCGGGCGAGGATGGAGATCGCTCAGTGACACGGCCACCCCGAAAGCCATCGCAAATCGAGCCGCGAAAAGCCACATTAGCACATTAATCTATAATTCCCGCACTATTAATTCTATTAGCCCTCCTCGTGTGTGTCGGTGTTAACCTTCGCGGGGTTCACAGCGGTCGTTCGTCGGCTCCGGAGGGTGTTGTCGTTGCTGTCTGCCTCTTATCTCCCGGCGCCCGTACTGCTGCACTCGCAGACACGGGTCACACAGCAGACGCCGTCACTTTGATTGAGCGTCCCGCGAGGCAGCCCCGCACGGCAGCCAAACGATCATTAACACCAGAGCAGGGCAAACCACGGGACTCTGTGTGGATTTGGTCGGAGCAAACACTTTTTTTTTGTCTACCCCGTTTATCAGTGTTATTCTGGACGGCAAATAAACTAATTGCTTCCTTTATTATTATGAAAAAAAACCTCAATAATTATTTGGCCGATAACATAATATATAGGAAGCAGTGTGTGGCAATATGGCGCCGGCAACACCGCCTGGCTGCCTCCTCCGCCTCTCTGCGCTTTCCCCGCGCCTCTGAGTCGTTCTCTCGTCGAATTAGTACCTTTCGATAGTGAATGAATGTGTGCGCGTTGTAAATCTAAAATAACAATTATTTTTATTATTATAAAAATTAGTCATGGGGGGAGGAACTCCTGTAGGTGGCACGGTGGCGCAGTGGGTAGCGATGCAGCCTTACAGCAAGAAGTACCCGGGTTCTATTCCCGGGTCAGATGCCGCCTTTCTCTGTAGAGTTTATATGTTCTCCCCGTGACCGCGTGGGTTTTGTCCAGGTACTCCGGTTTCCTCCCACAGTCAAAAGACATGCGGTTGCCTAGGTTAATTGCCCTCACTAAATTGCCCCTGGTGCCCTGAGATGTTGTGACTTGCTTACCCCTTTACACGCTGGACAACTGTTAAAAAGAGCTACATCGCTTAACGGTTCCTTCCAGCTTAAATTCAAACTCACTGGCACGTATTAGGGGCTTGAGTTTCATGAAATTTGTAATGTTCTAGCGCGGAGCACAAGCAGTGCGTGGGACGGGGGGGTAGGATTGCTGTGTGTGATTGCGTGAAAATGTATGTGTGGGTCACTGGGGAGCGGTGGTGTAGCGGTTAGCGCGCGCTGTGCTACAAACCCGGCGACCCGAGTTCGAATCGGTTCGAATCCTCACACTAGTGAGGATTTTGTGAACCGAACCTGTGTATCCCCGAGGTCGAGTCAGCCTAAAATCACTACTGCGGAGACAATTAAAAGTGGCCGTGCGTGGTGTAGGCCACACCACCCTTTGCGTTCCAACCTGGCGTTCAAAGGTGCTCATTAACGGGACCTGCCATAACGAAACAAAAATCAACCCCCAGCGGCTTGAGATATACGTTTCGTTACTCTGTTGGCAAGCTAAGGTCACAGCGTGAAGGCTCGCCTAGCCAGACGCCAACAAGATTAATGGTAACGGAGTCTGCACTCGGGGCGGCACGCTGGCGTAGTGGGTAGCGCTGCCGCCTCACAGCAAGAAGCTCCCGGTTTCGAATCTCGGCTCGGGGGCCTTTCTGGGTGGAGTTTGCATGTTCTCCCCGTGTCCGCGTGGGTTTTCGTCGGGCACTCCGGTTTCCTCCCACCGTCCAAAGACATGCTGCCAGGTTGATTGGCGTACTGACTGAATTTCCCCAGGTGCCCTGCGATGGACTGGCGTCCCACCCTCGGTGTTCCCCTGCCTTGCGCACTGTGTCTGCCGGGATAGGCTCCGGCTCACCGCGACCCTGTACAGGATTAAGCGGTTTCTGAAAATGGACGGATGGGACGGAACCTCCACTCCGACAAAGAAATTGCGCTACAGCCTGGGGTAAAAGTGTCCTAACCTTTTTTCGAGATGCCTGATGAAGCTGCTTACAATTTTCAGCGAGACGTCGTAGTCACTTGCAGATATTGCGGGTTCGCTCTCCAACATACCGGTGTGCTGCTGAAGTAGTAAAGAATTGGCACGTTTTGTTCACGTGACAAACCTTTCTAACCTTACAAACACTTCGAGGCCGAGCTGAAAGACAACGATGTCCAGAGGCTGACCATCGTGCTTCGAAGAATCGAAGAAAAAAAACTTACTAACTGTCTGTGTGTTATGGAGGCGGGATTACGACGCTTGTTTTTTTTCCTTGACCCATCCCTTAAAAGGTCTTTATTATGAAAGCAACTTAAATGTCTTACCGCTTGGGTCACATCGCAACCCCTCTTCTTACCTTTAATGTGTTGAACGTTTCAGCCACTTTTTTAGCGGTACCGTACCGGCGTACTTTCACCTCTGGCTACCCCACAGTGAGAACGGTACGTTAGGCACACGCTCGTTCACTGGTTCCAACCGTATTGCAACGCTGGCTCATCGATGGCACGTTAATAGGGGGCTGCGCTACCCTCGGCCACCTGAGTTCAATTCCCGGCCTCGGCTCAAACATCAGTAACGATGATTTGAACCTATCCTGGGATTCCCTTATCTTGACTCAATGCTACAAGTGCACCTATGGGTATTGCGTGTTAATCATCAATACCGAGTGGAGACAAATACGGCCGGGTGTCCTGGCAGCGACCCCACCCTGTCACGCTCCAAGCCGGCCTCAACAAATTCCACACCTTTCAGTTGCTTTCCGAAGCTGATCTTTCGGGATAGCCGTGTCGAGCGATCTCCCTCTCTCCTTCGCGACGTCGCGAGGAACAGAGGGAGATCGTTCATTGACACGGACATCCCGAAAGAACAGCTCTGAAATGGAACTGCCGTGAATAGAGCCGTGAAAACCTACATCAGTACAAATGCCACACCAGTCAGCTGAATTGGACGTTTGTCTGTGAGCGCGTGCGTGTACGTGCGTGTACGTGCGTGTGTGGGTGAATGAATGGATTGTCTTCACGTGGAAGAGAGTACCAATCAAGGCTGAAGCACTCCTTAAGTGCCCGGGACAAAAAGGCTGCTTCGTGACAGAATGTCATTACCAAGTGCCAAGAGGATCACTCGGGAACTGGCAGTGACTTGAGAGCACCAGCTGTGGTTCAGGTGTGAGAGGAAACGACATTTACTTGTGGCACATGACGCCACGTCGGTCATGCAATGGATGTTCCTTCCACGCGAGTGGCCGAGCGGTAGCAGGTTTGCCTCTTGCTGCCGAGCAGTGGATCTTAACCTTTACTGTAGCCTGCAGCCCTTTGGTTCTCAAAAGCTGTTCTCGCACACCTTATTAATGAATGCATATATAATACAATACACATGTAATACAATACATGGATAAGATACCGTGTCGGCGTGGGTTTTCGCCGGGCACTCCAGTTTCCACCCCCCCCCAAAGTCCAAAGACCTGCTACTGCATAGGTTAATTGGCCTGCCGACTAAATTGCCCCCGGTGCCCTGTGATGGACTGGCGTTCCGTCCTGGGTATAGCCCTGCCTTGCACCCTGTGTCTGCCGGGATAGGCTCCGGCTCACCGCATCCCGGTATAGGATTAAGCGGTCACTGATAAAGGATGGATGGCTTATTAGGATGTAATTAGTCAGTGGCAGAAGGTGAAAATTAGGAGTTGCGTTTGTTTCTTACAGAGTAGAAGGACTGGCCTCCAACACGCAGACCAATGCTATTTATAAAACATCTCAAAAGAATTTGCACACGCGTTCAGTTACACGTAACGTCTGTATGCATCAAGATCTATTTCAAGGCAACGCGGTACATTATTAAACAGGAAGTGAGGCAGGAATGCAACTCAATAGGACCAATCCATCGTATCTAACCACCGAGCCACCGCTTGAGATCGAACAAGCCATCGGAGGTGGTCGCGTTAAACAACGATAAGATTCCTTCGAGGCTCTTCATAGCTGTTCTTTCTGGATGCCTCCAACGTGGGGGGCGAAACGTCTCATGCATCGAGACATGAAAACCTATATCCGTACAAAAATATAGAATTCAAATAACAGCCTATCTTTTGATGACCCCGTACAAGGATGATCCAGTTTAACGTACTAATGTAGGTTTCCAGTGTAACGCTGGTCATTCGCTATGATTCTGCCCGACAAATGATCTCTGTTCCTCTTCCAAACCCACGACACCTAGTTTAGAGCGTGAGCGATGAAGCAACGCAGCGATCCTGATGACAATGGATCTGACCAGAGTTCGGACACCTTGTTTCTGCCGGGCCGGCCGCGCAATTTGCACCCTTTCGTCGGCGAATCGATAGCGGGGGGCGGGAAACGTTAACGAAGATGGCTCATCTCGGCCGCAGATCAGCGCCAGAGGATTTGTCGGGTAGGCCAATAGCGAGCAAAATTACAGAGGGGCGGCCGGCTCACTCCCCCGCCATCCCCCGGGGATCTATAAGTCAGGTGAGAAATAGAAATAGGGCTGCTGGAGAGAGAGGAAGAGGAGGGTGCGAAGAATGGATGTAAGAGAGAGAGAGAGGTGTGGATCTTGGGTGGGAAGCAGCGATTTAGCAATCAGGAGTCCTCAACACGGGCGGCACGGTGGCGCAGTGGGTAGCGCTGCAGCCTCACAGCAAGAAGGACGTGGGTTCAAATCCCGGCTCGGGGACCTTTCTGTGTGGCGTTTGCATATTCTCCCCGTGACCGAGTGGGTTTTCACCGGATTCTCCGGTTTCCTCCCACAAGTAAAAAAAACAATTATTAATAATTTGGCCGATAACATCATAATATATAGGAAGCAGTGTGTGGCAAAATGGCGCCGACAGACCGCCTGGCTGCCTCCTCCCACTCTGCGCTTTCCTCGCGCCTCTGAGTGCCCTCTCTCGTCGAATGAATATCTTCGACATCGAATGAATATGTGCCACGCGTTAGAAATGTAAAATTATTAAAAGTATTAACACGATACCCGTCTCCGCGGCTGACTGCGGGTCATCGAGTATAGAAATGAAACGTTTCTCTGTTTGTACTGATGTAGGTTTCCACGGCTTGATTCCTGACGGTTGCTCTTCAAAGCTGTTCTTTTTGAGGTGGCCGTTGTCACTGAGCGCCCTCACTATCTCCCTCACGTGAGAAGCATCCTCATGCGTTTGAGTGTAAAACGGCTGAATGAGCGGAGTTAATTGTGTCCTGTGTTCACCTGGCACCCGACAAAGGGACCTTCAAGTGTGGCCACCACCGATCCCGTCAGCTGACTCTCGCTACCTTCAAAGGTGGTGCCCGGCAACAACCCACGGTGGACACGGGGAGAACATGCAAACTCCACACAGAAAGGCACCCGGGCCGGGATTCGAACCCGGGGACGTCTTGCTGTGAGGCGGCAGCGCTACTCACCGCTACGCCACCGTGCCGCCCCCACTTCGCGCTCGTATCAGGCATATCACGCGAGCCTCCCTTGGCTGGGCACTCCCGGGAGAGCCTCACGTTGGGACATCAAACGGACACACGTTGCAAGAAAACGGGCATATCAGGCGCACTGTAATACGTCCCCGTGTCTCTCGGATAGTTCCACCGTAAGTGGGATGTGATGAAAACTGAAGGGGGAAAAACACACACACACACACGAAGACATTAAGAGGGTTTTATTGGTTATTGATTTTTTGCTCCTCTCTGCTCTTGAAGGTCGGTGTGTCAGTGTGTGTCCCACCCCAACAGCTCCCCCCCCCGCAACCCAGTTCCCCCGCCCCCCGCGTTATCTTTTTCTCTATATTTTTCTCCCTTTAAGGCGTCTGTGGGAATAGTGAGCAATGAATCTGGGAGGGTCTCCCGTTGGCAGGAAATGCGGCCCAACGAGAGGACGTGCCTGGAAATCTAACACGGGGCCGTTACTCGACTCCTGAACAAGAAAAAACAAGTGACTTAAGCAAAACTGATTTTTCCGGTTCCTTCATAACCATACATCAATAAAGGAACGCGTGATATACATACGTACCGTGGAGCCGGGGTATTTTTCTGGATAAGGCCCGTCAGAGAAAATAGGAATATGACCTGATTTCATCGGCGAGACAAATAAAATGTGTTTCGCTTTTTCTATGTTATTTCATTTCACTTGTACTGATGTAGGTTTTCACGGCTCGATGCGTGAGAATTTCTTCCCAAAGCTGTTCTTTTGGGATCGCCTTGTCAAGCGCTCCAGCTCTCTGGAGAGATAGCGAAGGAAAGTGGGGGAGCGCTCGACACGGCTATCCAGAAAGATCAGCTAGGAAAATAAATTCTCATTTCACTTGTTATTTATTGTACGTGATTACCAGAACAACCATGGCATGTAAGCAGCGTAACATAATCGTCATGTAAGTTCCTAATCACACATCATGTCGATAACGTTGTCGTAGCCCTTTCTTCATAGATTGAGGCCAATGCACCCCTGGTTGGTAATGGGGGGTCGAAGCCCACATGCCCAAGCACGTTCTGGTTGGCCGGATAGTGGGGCTTAAACAGGCATGATGCAGGCTATGGAAGAGATGGGTCGATGTGGTACAGAAGGATGTTGAAGCTGAATGGACTTGCCGATGACCGGTACCAACGGTGTCAAGATCGACCTCCGCGGAGGAGGTTCGTGAAGGGCGCTACTGGAAGCAATCGGCCTCCAACAACAACAGAGGACGGAGAGCAAAGGTTGTGTAGCTGCCTGTCAACTCAGTCAGTCAAACCATGGCACCGGGGTCTGTCCTGTGACCTCCTGCCAGCGAGCCTTTGACACTAAATGAGCTCTCAAGGTGCACTTATCCTGGCACAAGCACCGTGGTGATGTCACTGTTCACCATAGTTCACGGCCCTGGTCAGTGCGGGTTGGGGGGGTTGGGGGGTCAGGGTGTTATGACACTTCATATATTATTTGCCACTTATGTTAGCCGTGGCTGGGAATCAAACGCATTTGGGTGGGTGTGCAGCACGGTG
>JAZEWU010000033.1:4681128-4709692 GCA_036362915.1 Geotria australis | reverse complement strand
AGATGCCACCTTGTCCGAAGAGATGAACGCTGCCACACCTTGCCAGCGCTTTCTGCACCACCAGATTCAACATCTAGCGCGCAAAATAGACCCTAAATTATTCCACCATCTTCTCCCAAGGGCATTCCCGTGGTAGCTGGATTTATGGAGACCACTGCAATGTGTGTCTTGGAAATCAGCCGTTTCCCATCCCGAACACACGCTCATTAATTGGCCGAAAACCGTACGGCTTGTGCTTTTGCTGCGCGACAATTATTGGGTGGCAGGATGGTACAGTGGTAACGTCCACACCTCATCGAAACCTGGCCGAGGCGCCGCTAGATGGCCATGACGATGCGAACAGCTGCGAGCCGAGAGAACAGCCTACGACTGATTGGGAGATCAACTGCAAGGTTGTCGTGACAAAACCAGCCAATAGGATCACTGAAAGAATGTGGAATGACACCTCAACTGCTGCGTCATTTATTGATTATCCATCTTTTTCCGTATTTTCCCCATAGTGCATAGCCGATTTGTAAGGTTTGTTGACATGACAAACCTTACTGATTGGCTGTGTCGGGTGGAGGCGGGTTTAGGACACTTATTTTTTTGTATGTGTTACCCATCCCATAAAAGGGATATATTTATGGATAACATTGTTCACTAAAGCCTTCATGTAAAATGTATGTTAATGTCTGTTAATATGTATTACGTTCTACCATACCCACAGTGTCATATATAAGCTGCTGCGGTTTTTCGAGTGCCTTAGGGCACGCACTCATTAGAAGACGTGCCTCGCCTTGATGAAGTGTGTTTATGTGCTACGAGCGTACACGTATACTCCGTTCTTAAATTAGAACACAACGGAAGTAATTTGTAAATAACATTTAAACGTGGATGCGGCGAGAGTGGATGAGCTGTGTGCTGGGTTGATGGTGATGGACCATCAATCAATAAATCAGCATGTGCACCGCTATGAACGCCGAGTGTAAAATTGAGTGCGTATTTTATCACTCGTTTTAATGTGATGGCTTATCCCAAGACATTTAAAGATCCGCATATTCACCGGCACTTAAAAATGGTTGCTTTTTTTTTGGGGGGCAAAAACCTCACGATCCCATAATTTGTACACAATGCGATGCAGCACATTCCATATGAAATACACCGAAGGCATACGCTACTGTATAATCACACCCGGGACTTCGGCGAGCACAAATTAACATTTACAGTGGTGATGGTAATCTTTTAGTCGGACTGTGGGGGATGTGGGCGGCTATATTAGGCCTTCATCCAGCAGTGCATCGACCATGGCTGATTTTCAATCTGCGAATAGTGCAGAAGCATTGGTGGAAATGCCACATTGTACCCGTAGGACAGCCACTGTTGGTATATCAGCAAATGGTGGAGCCGCAAAAGTTGGTGCTTATTTGACTGACCTTGTAGACGTGAGTGTGACCTTTTAGAGAAAGGCGCTTTAAGAATAAATGTTTTACTATAATTACAGTAGATGTGGGAGCCTATTCCATGATGTAATCTGCAAATTTTCTTCTCTTGTCTCTGAATAATTCACAGATAATGGGAAGGCATTTTGCAATATAGGACAGCGTCAAGATTATCACGGTCAATAGGAAGAATAGGGGAGTAGATAACGGTTTTCGAGACCTTAAAGCTCCCAAGGATGATAGGAATAGTGGGTAATAGGGTCGCGGATAAGAGGAGTTATCTATCGAGCACTGGAATGCAACTGCGTCGCATAAGGGTGATGATTTGATCAAAGCTGGGAATTGAAACCATGGTCGCATCGATAACCCATAGTGCTCCAGTACCTTGACCTAATTCTATTCAATTCAACTTTATTTGTCAATTCTGCCATATGTACAGGAGATTTAGAGGATCGAAATTCCGTTTCTCTCAGACCCCGGTGTTGGCATAAACATTGACTGGAACGCAACAACAAAGGTTTAAACATACTCGGATAAATAAAAACAAAATACTCAAAAAATATATATTTACATGTTAAGCTAAGCTGCTGGTCGGGGGGGGACAATATCGAGGCACACATGTTCATAATATGTATGTTTATTTACACCCACTGCTGGTTAAAAGTCTCCCTGTATCATATCAGTCCTGGAGCTGGTTTGACAACACTTCGCCTCGCCAGTCAGTGCGAGTTGTAGGGAAGGCCCAGCACTGATTCAGATATCACACGACGTTACCCCACGGTGAGGAATCAAACGAAGGTCACCGAGTTCAGAGCGCAGTTCGCTCACCACCGCGCCACTGCTCACCTTGAAATCAGTTTCCACAGTAATATGGAAAGTAAACCAAAACGCCTGTGCCTAGTTTTTAAATATATAGTGCTGACAAAGTACCACCCAGAAACATGCGTCCAATATCGCACGTTCAAGGACCAGTTTGGAGTATTGTCGCTCTCAATCTATTTGGTTTTCAGTGTTTTTCCCAACTTAACTTAAATCACCGCAACGGGGGCATTCGCCATATTGCAGACGAAGATGACATTGGATTGGGCGTCATCTCCGCCGGCCTCACGTCGGCCCTTCGCAGCGTGTCCTCTGGCTTGATGTGTTCTGTGCACACAGCGGCTTGAAGACTCGGGCGCTATTTATAGCGCCGGTGATAGAGTGGTGGGTTCTGCACTGGAGCTGTATCAGCAGTCCCACGGTGACCATAGCGACGGTTGCCAAGGAGATGACAGAATGAAACTTAAAAATATACCTAACCGGGAAGGTTATAGAGGGGAAACGTAACTGTAGAGGCTATGCTGTGTAGTTTTAAGGTGCTGTAAAAAACAATATATTTTATCAGAGTGAAAAGGGACACACAAAAAATACAAATCCTTCTTCTCCCCCACTGATAAGATCACACGTGCACATCGCCACTCGCTGGGTACACTAATCCGGCACGTTCATATATTTTTTACGTGTTAATTCATTTAACACATTCGACAGTCAATGCATCTGCTGATTTGTGAGTGTCTTGAAAGTGGAATTATGTTTTTTTAATGCAACCTGGCTACACCGCCAAATCAAACTGATGGGACTTGTGATTCATGTTTATGGGCTATTCGGTCATGCATAGCCACGCACTCAATGAGCTACACACAGCTGGTCCTTCTTTTTAATTTAAATGACAGTAAAATCGAGGTGACTAATGCCCGTGGTGTTTGACCTCAGAAGGCTGAACCGACACGACTGGGAAGGTTTTCGCAGTTTTTCGGCGGTGCTTTCTCTCCCCGAACTGTTTTCATGTTCTGCGGCGTGTCCGACGTTTCGTTACACGTGCTGGGAGATTTTTCAGGACGTTTCGCTTCTCGTGTTAGGAGCATGTTTTGGGAACTGAAGACAGTGTTCCGAACCGCACGTGGTACAACCCCAACACACACATTGGAAAGCGAAATAAAGAGCCCACATTTGTTTCCAGGGCAACCACCCGTTTTAATCTTCCACGTCTACTTTATGACGAAGAATTCTGTCCGTCCAGTTACCGATTGCTTAAAGAAGGTTTTAAGGTTAGATGGTTCGTTTAATCGAGTTCATCGGTGGTCTCACAAATCATGCAACTTCACATACATTTCTATATCATGCTAATAATATACATAGGGTGTCATTTTAAGGTAATGGTGGCTTAACGTAAAAAGTCAGCGGCTTGACACGTATAAAACCTTGAATGCGCCACCATCCCCATCCGCCAGCATGGACGAAGAAGCAAGCTTGACTGCGTGCATCTGACACCGTGGTATTTTATGAGCTTTGCTCCTTTGCGAAAAAACGTAGACAAATTATATTGTGTTTATCTTAATTACAGTCCCGTCCCATTTCGTTGATAAACTCTGCCCAAGTTCCACTTTGTAATTGCACGAACGATTTACGCACATCCTTGACCGCATCTGCAATGGAATTGCACCGTCCGAATTTGCGCAGCTGCCCATATGCGACGTCTCCGAGGGTTAAATCTGCGTGCGTCCTCTCTCCCTGGGGAATTCACCAGCGGAAACATTCTCCATTCTCGGCACACGTGCATAGGGTGTGCTCCGTCGTGGGGTGGGGGGGCCTTACGGTGCCCTGAGCGTCAGCGCGCGTCGGTCGCTTCAGAAACGCTCGATACGAGTTGCTTAATTCGTACCCACAGGGTGTGCGATCATGGCGTCGGCAAGCGAGCGCTACGGACCCAAGGATGCGGCGGACCAGAATTTCGACTACATGTTCAAGCTGCTCATCATCGGCAACAGCAGCGTGGGCAAAACGTCCTTCCTCTTCCGTTACGCCGACGAGTCGTTCACCTCGGCCTTTGTCAGCACGGTGGGGATCGACTTCAAGGTGAAGACCGTCTATCGCAACGAGAAGCGCATCAAGCTGCAGATCTGGGTAGGTGCCGCGAACTCATCGCTCTTCCCCTCCCCAGCCACCAGCGTGGTCATGTTCGTTGTCAGCGTTGTTGTCACAATCCTCCTCCTCCTCATCATCATCATCATGCCCGTAATCGCCATTGTCATTCTTGTCATTACAGTAGAACCTCGATTTAACGGACTAATTGGAGGGGAAAGGGTGTCTGGATGCCTGTTAAATCCAGATGTTTATGTGACGATCTCATATACAGTAATGACCAGATCGTATAACAACCTCTATATTACGAACACCATTACCATTAAACAGAGAAATACACGTATCTGATAGGAGCAATAAAACACTAAAAGAAAAAACGTTTGTTCCATTATTTACAACGCAGACCTCTGCGTCGGAAGTAGCAGACAGTGCTCGTTGTTTCTAAAGTCCGTTGAATAGAGGTCCGTTACATCGAGGTTCTACTGTGTCATCAAAGTCGTATTTCTGGTGTGCTGTTCGCACTGATGACGATGATAATAGTGTATTGTGCCCATCAACTAAAGCTGTTCATTAATAACTGCCAGTGGCTATGTTTGAATGAATGTGCTCCTGGAAAAAGGAACATTGTGACACGGACAAATGAATTCAGATGTAACTGTATTGTAGACGAAATGGGATTAGATTTGGTGTCTTCAAGTGTCTAATGGAGGAAGACCACTAATGCGTTCTTTCACGTGAAATCCACTGAAAGGAAAATGCCATAATGTGAATTTAATCAATTCTCTATTTTTCAAGTTGGCTTGCCCTGACTCTTATATATATATTCTGCATACAAAATAGATTGCACTCCAGTGACTGCAATTAAGTAATTATCGCACTCAGCAGTACAATAGTATTTATAATCCACGTTTTAAAAATATAATTGTCGCTAAATGCAATGTGACAAATACCGTACGGCTTGTGCTTTTGCTTCGGACCAATAATTGGGTGGCAGGGTGGTGCAGTGGTAACATCCTCCCAGAAAGAATGTCCTGCCTGAGGCGGTTCGATTTCTGCCTCGGCCACCTTGTTCTGTGGAGTTTGTTTTCTCCCACTGTTTTGCATGGGTTCCTCTGGGTTCGCTGGTTTCACCCCATAAGAATTTGTTTCTTTCATTAATTTGCCAATTACATCATAATTTTTAGGATGCAGTGTCTGGCAAATGTTGGTGCCGGCTAACTGCCTGGGTGCCTTCTGCCAGCCTCTCTGCAGTTGTCTGATGCCTCTGAGTCGTTTGAATCCATGTGGCATTGAACGAATACTGTGGGCGTTATAAATTGTATCATTGTGTTAAATCAATTAGAACATTCCATGTTTAGTTCTATGTAGAATCACAGTTTATGCAGAATGTATTTCACTGTCGTTAAGGAAACGCAGATCAGCTGGAAGCCAATCCGGTGGTACACTGGTGCTGAGAATATATTGTTTTTTTTTAAACCTTCATCCCACCATTGCTGTCCGCCCTGACCAATCAACTGGCCACACCCAGAGTAGTGTTTGTGCATTTGGCGCACGATGTCACCGTCATTTTCCAAGAGACGTTCACAAATCCAACCTTGTCACATACATACAGTAAAGCCAGCAATGCCGTACAGTATTAAACCGCTGCACCGCGTGGACTTTAGGTATGCCTGGATGTCTAAAGTTATTTGGGAATCCGATGTTTTAATGAGGCTGAGGTTAATTAAGCCAATGTTTTTTCTTGAAGCTACTGTAATTTTAATCTTAAACAAGTGCATTGAATTTAGAAATTAAAAACAAGGCTCGAGTCAGTGTGCGCTTAGTCTCGTTTCACTCGCTCACTGTAGGCTTTGATCATTTTTCGTGCGTGAAGTACACCACAAGTGGTTTTTGACAGGCAATCTGAGTGGCAGCGTATGGCAGTTCTCATCTTGAATGCATGGAATTTATGTTTTCTCCGCAAAACGCACAATTATTTTTTTCCAAATCAACCCAAACAGGACCCTCATGCAAAAATGGCAGCCGCTAATGTCCAGCGATGCCTTCACATTCATACGTATTTTACAAGTGCTTTACTGCACAAAAAATCCAGCCACCTGAGTTTGATTCTAGGCCATGGCTAACAAATCCCATTTCACCAAACCACCCTAGCGAACACGTCTGACTGTGTCACCATAATTTACCATGCAGGTCACTGACATTGCATGGAGATGATATCCTCCAGGAGTGGTTTAACAGAGACTTATACATTTCTGTGATTATTCATGGCATTGGTGTGTCTACGCTTTCTCTATTGAGCCATTTTGTGATCACAGTACTGACATTTAACTGGTGCCAGCATGGAGTGTCCCTGAGCAGTGGATTGACAGAGAGCTATACATTGTACCGATGTAGCTTTTCACGGCTTCATGTATGAGAAGTCCTTTCCAAAGGTGTTCTTTCTGGATAGCCGTGTTGAGCGCCACCCCCCCTCTCTCTCCGTCGGGACGTTGCGTCGCCCACGCTGGAGGCCGACGATGCGTGGCAGGCGAAACGTCGCGAAGGAGAGAGGGAAAGCTCGACACGGCAGTCCCGAAAGATCAGCACTGGGAAGCAATTCTCACGGCTATACATTGTGATATTCATGGCGTCGTCAAAAAATACGCTGCAGATGGAATCACCTACGTTTCAAAAGAAAAAATCACTTGCAGGACTGGTTCTGATATCACAGCACCTATTAGCACGGGAGATTGTATTCATGTGAAAACATTTTCAATGTGACCCTGAGAATCCAATACCATTTTCGGATGTTTACTGACATTTTCCGTTACTGCAGCACCGAGTGTGTTCTTCAGCGATGCTCTCCACAGCAGCTGTTACTTCTGCCGTTTAATTATTTAATCGTATGTGGCTTATTCCTGTACGCACCGGTGATACACTCCCACGTTCTACGTCTTGTGTGACACCAAATTAATTGCCGCAAGTGAAATACTAAAATAAATGTGGGCATCTGAAACTAGGGTGTCTTTGTTTGATGACCCCGTATATGCGTACAAATCAATAATAATGATAATTGCTCTCCATAGCTGTTCTTTCGGGATAGTCGTGTCGAGTGTTCCTTCTCTCTCCTTCGCTTTCCCGAAAGAACAGCTATGGAGAGCAATTCTCATAAGTCGAGCCGTGAAAACCAAAATCAGTGCACTAGTGGCCATTTTATTTTGTTCAATTTGAAACAATACAATACCTCAGCCGCGCCTTAAGAAAAATCATAGAACTTAACAATACGTTAAGATACAAAACCTAAATCAATACACTACGTTAAGAGATTAAGGATTAAGATGAGTAGAATCTTGAGAATTGTGTTCCATAGCTCAGTCAGTTTTTATGTAAGCGGGAAGGAAGCATTGAGCTTTAGAGTTCTTTTTAACAGTTGGCCAGCATGGAGGGGTAAGCAAGTTAAACATCTCAGGACACCGGGGTCAATTTAGTCTGGACAATTAACCTAGGCAGCAGCATAGATTTGGATTATTCTTTTGGACTGTGAAAACCCTTCACTAGTAAATCGCATCACAAACAATACATTTAGCAGCCAAAGAGAGTAAGACGTGGTATCTAAGAGAATTAGCAAGGAAAGCTATGAATCACTGAGTGGAAACCTAGCGGCCGACCCAGGTCACGCTGGAAGGAATATATCCTTCGGCTGGCCTGGGAATCCCTCAGGAAGAGCTGGAATCTGTTACTAAGGAAAAGGATGTCTGGTCCACCCTCCTTAAGCGACCCTCACCAGGACAAGCGGATTAGAAGATGGATGGATGGTTACGAATCACCGAACGCCAGATTATGGCCTACAAATGGTACAGACGTGTGCATAAAACAGTTAAACGTGTTATATGGGTTGCTGGGTTGTCACTTATCTCTATGGAAACGTGGCAGCTGTGTACTCGAGTGTGCCCGTGCCCGCTAATGCAATCAGGGCCCTGGTTAAGCCGGCTGGGGTGATGGGGAGCAAACACACAAACAGACACTCTCCCCAGAGCAAGTGTCATTGAGTGAAAAACCAGAACGGATTCTGTGTGTGTGCGCACGTGTATGTCTTTTTGTGGGTAGCCGGAGCGTAGCGGTCAGCACAAATGGCCGACGAACCCGGTGAACCGAGTTCGATTCTCGCTCACGACCAACACCAACAGTGATTATTTTTTTCTGAATCGTTCCTGGGTCTCGCCTAGGTTGACCCGGCCTTAAATGTGTACCTGGCACAGTGATGTATGTTATTACAGTAGAAAATACCCGGTGAGCTTGCAAGCTCTGGATGCGGGATTCCTGGTGTGTAAACGTTGCCACTAGGGAGACAAAAGCGGCCGACATGGGGCTGGCCACCCACCCCCTCGTATGCCGTGCTGGCCTTCATAGGTGCTTGCCAACAGCACTTGTTCCTACACTCTGCTCTTTCAATTGAGGGGGGGAATCTTTGTCTTTGTCTTTTGTGCTCTGTTTTATTGACTGAAATGGCACAGCAAAGGTCAGATCCGTTACACGCGACAGGGAAACGGAGGAAAAACAAAGCAGATTCTGAATAGGTTTTCCATAGTGTGATTAAGCAATGTTTTAAGTTGTTCCAGGCAATTTGTCTCGAAATGTGCCATCGATAATGCAAAGCAGGCTTATGCACGGCACCATTTACTTTACGTCGATACGTTTCATGCTGTTATGATAGAAGAGGTTGCCTTTGACGACATCGCCCGGAACGGACCCGCTCTCGGTGGATCTTGGAGGATAATCAGGGTTGAGCACTGGATTATGTAGGTGTAGATGTGTATTGTTACAGCAGAAAAATACCCAGTGAGCTTGCAAGCCCTTTACGGGACTCCTGTGACACACGAAACATGCGATGGTGCCTGAGTGGATGGCTGCCATGCATAACGCAGGTGTCACGGGCAACTGCGGCCCTATGTTGTCAACATCTGGGCAAGTGCAGAGGCTCAATTGTTTGTATTGTTACAGGGTGGTCCAGATGTCTTGTGACACCCCGCCCCCCCAATTTCATAGTGTTTTTTTCTCAGATTGTGATATTTTATGAGCCTGTATGCTCGCTACAAGCCGTTCTTCGGAGTATATGAACTCGAATCAGCTATCTGAAATAACGGTTATTGAAACCAGAAATTAATGAGCAAAGGGATACGAATGCTAGGGGTCAATTAAATGGGGGGTCACACGACATCTAGACCACCCTGTATCCCACCATCTCTAATCTGTATTAACCGGTATGGGGGAGAGTGTTTACATAGTTTCTTGAGTTGTTAAATGTACATTCATAATAATGTTATCGTATGACAATATATAGTATAGAAGGGCTTTTTGAAGGCATTCATTAATATTCTATACACATTGCTCACAGATAGTACTAGAATTTATTGCACATGTTGTTGTGCGACAGCAAGGTTACAAAAATGGCGTCGAGAGACTCCAGACAGATGCGTCCATGAGTCATTTATTTTCAGTATATTTCCTTTATTGCATGTGAAGGGCACCGTTTTCGAGTGGGTTAGGTTGAGTCATTATCCAAGCACAAACAGAACTAAGACATTGACTTTTCTTTGTTTCGTTGTTGTCACATCGCGCACAGTCGGCAGCACTGTGTTTCGAAGGAACGAGGAGCCTCGTTTTAATTGCTCCCGATAATTAATGTGTACATGTTTGTGAACGTGCAAAATGACACCGTACAATTATCGAACAGCGGAACGGTCCGGGTAATTTTAATTAACGTCTACGTTTAGAAGAGAGGACGCGACGATTTGGGTGGACCGGTGGTGCGGTGGTTAGCAAACCAGCATCGTGATTTTTGGCAAAGGCAGACATCGGCGGAGAGTGGTGCCTGAACTGCCAGTCAGTTTTTTATTTAAGCTTGAAAGAACCATTGAATTATGTAGCTCTTTTTTAGCAGTTGTCTAGCAGGGTGTGGAAAACGAGTTACAACATATCAGGGCACCGGGGGCTAATTAGTCAAGGAAATTAATCGAGACAGCATGTCTTTGGACTGTGAGAGGAAACCCGAGTGCCTGACGAAAACCCACGCGGACACGTGGAGAATATGCAAACTCCACACAGAAAGGTGCCCGAGGCGAGATTTGAATCCGGGACCTTCTTGCTGTGAGGCGGCAGCGATGCTCACCGCGCCACCGTGCCGCCCTGGCATTCATTTGGCTAAAATAAAAATGTGAAGGTGCAGCCCTGCAATTGCTTGCTCGCGCCACCGCTGGTAATGAACGATGTATCATATTTATATACTATAGCGTCTTTTACACAGAGGTGGTGGGAAGGGAGCCAGTTGGTCAGCTGGCGCCAACCCGCCACCCTCTATATCCCAATATATTATGATGGTATCTGCTAATTTCTTATTACGTTTTTTTGTTGTGGAGGGAAACTGGAGAACACAAAGGGAGCCCACGCAGAACAGGGGGAAAGCACGTAAACGTCACATAGACATGTGCCTAAGGCGGGAATCAAATCGCTTCGGACAGGACCACCTTACCGTGATCCACGAATGTAACTACTGCGCCACCCTGCCGTTGAAAGAACTCTACTCAAACAAACGTCTTGCAAGAGAAGGGCATACCCACACTAACCCTCCACGTACGACCTGGCCATAACAATCTCTGTGGTGTATCTGTTTATACTGTTGGGTCAACAGTGGGGAGGACGGGGTAAATTGCACCATTGTTTCAACTGCCAGGCCGGAAGATGGAATCGAACCGGTGTGACCTTTGGAATTTTAGTCGAGTATGCTAACCCATTACTCAACGGCATATCTGTGTTTGGAGTAAGCCACCTTTTAATGTCCTTTCATGCCTCGGGCTATAAATCCGCCTGGATTTTGGCACGGTCTGGACGGATTAGGAAACATACGCAGCTTAACGATATAATTCAAACTTCAGAAAAGTAAGTGTGTTTTGGAGCGGGACACATCCGTGGGTGGAAGGCGCTGTGGCGTGCAGAGGTTTGGTGATGCCCGGGGCCAACTCCAGCTCGTTGATTGTATGCCCCCAAGACTCAAATATAGGGCCTAGTACTGAGAAATGTGAGAAAGGAAGACAACTTTGGGAACTATCATTCATTCATAAAATGAGTTGTAAGGCAGTACTATAACGTGTCGACGGTCGTCGACAGGGCACCGTGGACGATTAAAAATAATGTCGATCGGCGTCGACAGGGCACTGACAGAGTTAATCGGCATTACGCACAGTATTTACACGTTACAGGTTCTCTACGCTGGTCTCGCTTATTAAAACACGGATCCACATTCACACCAGCTTGTGGGACTGATGAACTTCACTCTTTGATTGGATGCCCCCCTCTGCACGCCGCTGCGAAGACGCGAAGTCGGCCATCGCTCAAGAGTAACGATGGGGTGGGCAGCCAGCAACAGAATGAGTCAGAGAGGACGTCTGTGGAGGAGATGGAGCCATGGAAGGCGCTTATGCGTGATAATTACATCACGGGATTGTTGAGAGATAATATTGACGGCTTGGGGGGAGAGCCCTTTTTCCTGGAGTGGATTGATCACGGCTGCTGGTAATGATGGATAGAGCACACTGTTTTGTCGATGTGCCTGTAATGTATCGATGGGAAGAAAAAACCCAATATAAAAGTGGATATTTAGAGGAGACCGGTGGCCTCGGGGGAGCTAACGCCATGTCAGAAGCCTGAGCCATTTCTGCCGAGACCCTGGGTTTGAATCTGGGCAGCCTCCCGTGATTAAACTATGTTGTCAAGCGTACTTAAATGCGCCTTATCCGCATTGAAGTAGGAGCGGTTCGTTGGCACCCAAGGACATTCGTGGATAAAGGTTTTGATCGTCATCTATTATAAGCAGGCAATAACAGGTTTTAAGTGCTTGTTTTGAAACCAAATCAGTATTGAAAAGAATGTGCCTAAAGAAAACCCTTGGTTCAATCTGCCGTGACACTGGATCAGCAACATGGATGTTGATGAAGAAAACGGAACAAACTCTGATGAGCGGACAAAGAAGCACGGAGAAACGCGTACTTGCATTTACACTGAGAAGCCGGAAGGGGAACAACGTGGGTTAGATGACATATGCAAGTCAAAGGCAAAATTTCAGCCGTTATGAAAAGTAAGTCGGCCTGGGCAGTACGCATCGCTAGGTGGGATGATGGCCAGTGGTCGAGACTAACAAAGGAGTGGCAACCACAAGAGGGAGAACACCCATGTATGTCCTCTGCTGGGTGAGAGGCTCCTAGTGCGTGTTTCCAGCGTGGTGATGCCGATGATGATAATCATCTTTGTCAGAATCATCATCGTCACCAATGGGGATATTGCTCCAAATGTAACATCCGCTGGTCGCCTAAATTTCAGCTCCGTGTGCATGTTATCTGTGAGAAATTGTGGCTTTTAGAATGACCCTAATGCCAATATTCATCGAACAGTTATATAAATGGGTTGCTGGGGATGTTTGGGCAGTGCCTTGATTTTTCATATTGGGCTTATTCACGCATTGGTGTTAGGAAAAAAAATCAAGGACAAAAGGTTAGCTTCAGCCAACAAAAAAAATAAGGCTTGCATCAAAGTAAATGATGTTACATTCAGCTAGATTAATTCTTTACATATTCATATACATATTTGAATTGATGTAGGTTTTGACGGCTCGATGTAAGAGACGAGCTCTTCTTTCGTGATAGCCGAGACACGTGTTCCCTCTCTCCTTGGGGGAAAGGAACGCCCCTTAGAGAGGAGGAACGCACGACACGGCCATAGCAGAAGAAAGAGCTCTCGAGAGCAATTCTCATACGTATTCCGTTACTGAGAATCCACGGAAACACATTTGCGTCCACTCAGCTTCTCTTTTGTACGTGCCCTGACACTGTGCCATGAGGACGCAGCTGCTTTTTAAATGCGGTAATTGAATCTGCCAGTGACATACACACGCGTGGGCAGGCTATTCCAGTCATGACCTAGCCTTTGTGGGAAGAGTCGCATCCTCAGGAACCCCGTTGCATTGAAAATATTGTTGGTTACAATTTTCAATGGCTGGCCTCTTGTTACACGAGTCACATTAGGTTTAAACGAGCCACTGACCACGGCGGCCGTTGAGGCTTCCCCATTTAATAACAATAATAGCATTTTGAAATCCGTCCGGGTAAAGACATTTGAGGTAAATAACAATATTCACAGGATTTCCCCACAGTTCTGTGCGGGCTGATGTGTGTTAAGCCACATACAGAGGACGCAACATTTGGTTTGAAATGACGTCAAAGCGGCGTCATTTCCTGGGTAACAAGTCACCAAAAGGTTACGGAATATTAATAAAAAATGAGAATGTAATCTTTAAAACATATATTTTTCAAATAATGTATTCACAATTTCGTTGACCTCCGCAAAAGAGACTTCACCTTAATAATTTATCAGTTATTTGACTGGAGTGGTGTTGCAATGGTTACGGTGCTATAAACCCGGTTTGTCTGAGTTCAATCCCTGGTCGGACCAGCGTTAGTGGCGAGTGATCCATGCATCGGTTCTGCCATTCTCTATCTACCGGAACTCAAGCGGCAAACCCGCGTGGTTCGTTTCCCGCCTCGGGAACTTTTCTGTGTGGCGCTTGTGTGTTCTCCCTCTGTTCTGTGTGGGTTTCCGTCGGGTACTCTGGTTTCCTCCCACAGCAATAAATAAACACGCTTTCATTAATAGGTCAATTCCATCATAACATGTAGGGACACAGTGTTGGCGCCGGCTGTCAGCTTGGCTACTTCACCCCCCACCTCTTTTCTGGAGTGTAATGGGGCCCTCTGGGTGAAAGGCGCTATATAAATGTAAGCCGTTATTCTAGAGAATCAAATAACCCCAACGATTGATGCAGACATTGGGGGTGCCTTCATCCAGCAGTAGATAAACAGCAATTATTCACACATGCTTACTTGAAATTGGGTAGCCTGCACGGAGCCACTTTGTCATTGCTGGTAATTAACGCTTGAATATCACAGATTGATTAACGATAATGCGACATGCATTTTTGTCACGGCTGCGTGTACAGTTACCCGATGAGAAAATGAATGTTACCGGTAATGCCTCAATGCATTAAACCGTGCAATCAGTTAATGTAACACCGTAGCGTGACTTTTGCGTGGACGGCACGGAAGGTAAATTACTTTCGTAAAAGATAAAATTCATTAACATAAGAGGACAATAAACATTAATAGTGAGTCGCCTGGCCTCCTCGTTCACCGATCCATCAGTCGAACCGACGCATGCATTAATGATTCGATGTTACGATCAATCAATTGGGCGCAGGCCCTTCTGTGGGTGCCTCTGGCTGACGGCACCGCGGGGTAATGTGGTTTCACGAAGCGCTCTTGAGTGGATTAAGGTGCGCGGGTGGGCACGGATCGCGCGTACTGCCTGCGTAGCGGACTTCGGCGGACAAAACGTGGACGTGCATAGAATGGGCACGATGCGGCGCGGTTGCACTCTGATGTGGCGGCAGGGTGGCGCAGTGGTAACATCTGCGCCCGAGGAGGCTAGATGCCCACCTTGGACGCCTTTCCGTGTGAAGTTCGTGTATTCTCCCCCTGTTCTGCGTGGGTTTTCTCCGGGCTCTCCGGTTTCCTCCCACAACTTAATAATATTAAAAAAAATGTTCATTAATTGTCCAATAACATATAGGACGCAGTGCATGGCAAATATGTTTGTGCCGGCAAACCGGCTGGCTGCCTCCTCCGCCTCTGCGGTTTCCTCGCGCCTCTGAGTCGTTCTGTCTTTGAATTAATAAGTTTGAAATGCAATGAATATGTGCGCGTTATACATATAGTTTATTATTACGTCACTCCTGTCTCGGCGTGTGAAAAGACCGGATTTCGGAACCTTCCTTTTAAATTGAGCACGTGTGGCGCCAGAAAGTGGATTTATTTGTCCGTTCCGTTTTTGGGGGAGCCATGGCGCGTTATTTGTCACACTGCATGATAAACCCGGGGAGCTGAGAGATGTCTGAACTGGTCCCATCTCACAAACACGCGCTGACCAACGTGGTGAAGTATGGTCAATAACTTTCAATGATCTATATCAGGGGTTCTCGGGATTTTTCACCGCAAGGCCTACTTGGGTCTGGTCTCCACGGACCACTGGGTAGTGCTCACGGTCCACTGATGAGTCGTGACCCAACGGTTGAGATTGTTGGAACTTTAAAGCATGGGAGCCCTTCATGGAGCAATTGATTGACAATGGGAAGTACATTTACGAGTTAAATTGTCATTAATATGCCATTTAGCAAATTAAGTAAGGAAAGACCATTTCCTGATTTCATTTACTGTATTTTTAAACATTACCTCCCAGCAATCCTTCTCGGTTCACGAGCAGTGAGCGGACTGTCAATACAATTGGGCTATTCGTCATACTTATCTGTCCGTATACTGACAAGGTTAAGCATCTGCATTTTCTATGCCATAGCAGTTATCGAAATGCCATTCATTAGTGTCAAAAAGTGTCTTCGCAGTGATGATGATGACCTTGGTAAGAATTCCGTGTCGGGGTAAATGGAACGGTAGTCGATTCAGAGGAGCGTCCAGGCAGCTCGTGTAAACATGAATGAAAATTCGGCCTGTTATATCTCTAAATGTTGAAGGGCTGTCTGCAACTAAAGAATAACTTGTTGCAAAACTATGCAAAGCTTATCATTGTGATCTTCTCTGCCTACAAGAAACCCACCATGGACCTAAAATCCCTCGCCCTCGTGTGGAAGGTATGACCACCCTCATAGAAAGACCACATGAGAAATACGGAAGCATCATACTAGCAAAAAATGGGACAATCGCCGAATCAACATCAAAGAGCGATAAAAACGACATCGAAGTCCTAACCGCTGAGCTCCGAGGAGTTACCGTTACCTCAGGTTACAAACCGCCTACCACACCCCTAGAGATGCCTGAAATACCATAATCTGGAAAACCGAAGATTGTAATTGGAGATTTCAACAGCCACAACACGCAATGGGGATACGTCAACAACAACGCAGTTGGAGATGTAGTAGAAGCATGGGCTGAAAACAGCCAGCTTAATCTGATCCACGATGCCAAACAACCTAAGTCCTTCAACAGCAGGCGATGGAAAGCAGGCTACAACCCTGATATTGCGTTTGTCAGCCATAAGCTCACCGGATTAAGTAAGAAGCTGGTCCTGGAGCCACTTCCAAGAACCCAACACCGTCCCATCGGCATTACAGTCAATGCTGCAATCACGCCAGTCACAGTTCAATTCTGAAGAACATTCAACTTTTGGAAAGCGAACTAGCCTGGCTTCCAAGAAGATCTATAAAGGAAGATCGTCCATCTCCCAGCGGACCCCAAGAATTGCGACAAGTTCACCAAGCTTGTGCACCAAGCAGCCCGCAAGAACATCCCAAGAGGCTGCCGCACTCAATACATCTCGGGCCTTAATGCTGAAAGTGCCAAACTGTATGTGCCAAACTGTATGAGCAATACCAACAGCTCTACGAATACGACCCCTTTGCTGAAAGTACCATCGAAGTAGGCGAGAGACTTATGACATCACTATCAGGACACCGGCAACAGAAATGGCTAAACCTGGTGGAGACAACAGATATGACGAAAAACAGCAAAAAGGCATGGAGCCTCATTCGAAAAATCAGCAACGATCCATCTACTCCAACACAGCAGCAGTATACCACCACCGCCAACCAAGTTGCGCACCAGCTGCTGCTCAATGGGGATGATGCTGCCACTGGGCATTCGGGATTCTGTCGTGGTGTGACGGTTAGCACACTGGACTTGCATTGCAGAGGTTGGCAGTTCAATCTCCTTGTGTGGCCGTTAAAACAGTCGGAAGGTTTCATAAATTCCCCCGAGCGCCTCGTCTGTTTGGTTAATTCATGCGTTTGATATTTCGCAAGAATGCCGCTTCCAGAGCTTGCACGCTCACTGGGTATTTTCTTGAGAGCAATTCTCGTACATCGAGCCGTGAAAACCTACATCAACACACTGGCCTGCATGGATGAGTAGGCCACATACCCTCTACAGGGGCTCACTAGGACTCACTTTAGTTTGTTTATGTGTTTATATTCCAGCAGCTCCTTCACTCGGGGAGCAAGCAGGCAACTGATGCGCGGACTAATAACATCAGGCTTGCCACGGGCAGCAGTGTCTGTTTTTAGCTTCCATTTTACAGGCTGATGGCACTGACTGTTAATTACAAATGCAATTTACACTTCACTGCTAAGCGCTGTGTGTCCAACAGACATCAGCAGACATCTGCTGCACGGCAAAGTGAAGTGACAGTGTTTTTAGTGCAGCCTTGCTTATTTTGAGTTGTTTTGTTTCATACAAATACACGGTGTTCCTGATTGACATTCATTCATTCATTCCATGTCAGAAACCGCTTAATCCTGTATTGGGTCGCACTGAGCCGGAGGCTATCCTGGCAGACACAGGGACGCCAGTCCATCACAATGAAAACTAAATTCAGTGGAAGTCTGATAATCAGGAATCCCCTGGACCAAAGGGGAGCTGGATTAGCAAATACGCCCGAATATTGAATGTTGCTTTCCTACACTCTGAAATAACCTTCCTGTATCACCCGTAAATTTTGTGAATATCTCTGAGTAAATTGGATGGACACTCCCTCGTCCTGTCTCTTCGTTGGATCGTCTGAGTGACAGCAGAGGCCCAAGCTGGCACACTTTTCACTCTTCCGATTTGACGTGCAAACCCATCACCCACGCTGGTGCCTTCGCATCTGACTTCTTCCCGGAATTAATCACCCGGGGAAGCCGAGTGATTTCTGCACGGCGACTCAATCGTTCGTCGTTGGCGTGGATCGTCAGGTCTCGAAGTATGGATTCTCGAATTCATCTGCATCTCATTTTCTCTCGCATCCTCCCAACGCCCCCGTTGTTAGCCGTCTGGCGTCGTTCACACGGTGAGCTTTTCCGTTATGTAATCTGACATATGACGGCTTTCGTGACCAATGTTTATCCACAATATATGACTTTACAGTATTACAGTATTATGTGTTCGGTCACGTTAAAAAATAAGTGTCGTAAACCCACCTCCACAGCCAATTAGTAAGGTTTGTCACGTAAACGATACGTGCCAATTATTTACTACTTCGGCACGGAGTGAACCCACAACATTTACAATGGAGGAACGGCGTTTCGCTGAAAGTCGCAATCAGCGTCATCAGGAACAAACACAGCATCACTGACTCACCGCGTCAATTACACACATCACTCAGTACGTGTGACGTAAGCAACACGGCACTGCGTGGGTTCGGCAGTGGAACAAGCCAGGCTAAACTGGCTCTGGCATGTCCCCAGCATGGCTGTCCGGTTTTAGAACGGTGTTAGTGGTGGTCTGCTTTCCGAGTCCTCTCTGCACTGTGCTGATGTTTGTTTGCACGGCTCGGTTTGTGAGAAACAGCCCTCACGAATCGCTCTTTCGGTATAGCCTAACGGTGGTGCCTCTGACGTGGGAGGCGAAACGTCGCGAAGGACATACTGGAGGAGGGCTCGACCCTGCTTTTCTGAAAGAGCGGCTCCTGAGAGCAATTTCTCTTCTCCACACTCTTGTGATCCGTACCCGTCTCCATAGTAACGCCGCATGAGCTCACGTCCTTGTTGACAACCACTTGCCCACATCCTCTTCAATCTCTCCCCTTCCGTAGGACTGCTTAGGACTTTCTCTCCAAGGTGGATTTTACGACCTTCTGGCCCCACATCGAAACCGGTCTCGTTGTGTCAATCACTCGTCGTGACGCTTGCTGGTCTCTCACGTGATCGTCTCAGCTTGCTCTTCGACAAATCGATCTCGGCGTTCTCATCTCCGTCACCCTCCTCGCGTGCGCCAGCTGTTTCTTTAGTGGCCATCATCGCTCCGAGCCGTGCGTCAACCGCGGACCGTGAACACGGACTGTACGTAAGCACTGGCCTAAACACCGCCTGCTTCGCTATTCCCTTTGGGTAGAAATGGAATTTTCTTGTCGCTACACGCACTTCCCTCCCGTTTCATCTCCCGTTTCATCATCCCGTTTCATCTCGGCAGACCGACGAAGCCTCCGACGTGGGAGGTGAAACGTCGTGAAAGAGAGAGGAGGAACGCTCGACGTGGCTATCCTGAAAGAGAGCGGCTCTCGAGAGCAATTCTCAGACGGGTTTCGGCCAATTTTAAGCCGTGTCTTTTTTTTTTTTTTTTTTTTTTTTTTTTTTTTTGCGATTCTTCGAAGCACTATGGTCAGCCTCTGGACATCGTTGTCTTTCAGCTCGGCCTCGAAGTGTCTATTCTTGATGCAAAGCAACTGTCCGGGTTAACACCCAGTGGACCTGCGCGGTGTGTTATTTTCCAGCATGGAACCTACGCAAATGGAAAACATTGAGCTTGCATTATTAAACTATGCACGTCCCATTGATGAAGCTGTGAGGCAGCAGGACAGATGTTCCAGTATGGTGGCATTAACCTTTATTGCCACCTCTTAGTGCCCCATATATTCCTGTTCACGGTTTGTCGAGTTCTCTGAGTACTGCACTTTCATCATTGTTGTCAGTATTGATCCAATCCACTGCTGGACGAACGACACCCCAAGTCGTCACAATCACTCTCTGGCACCTCTTGCCCATGATATTATTTAATCGCTCCATCTCCATGGCGAGCTTCCTATTGCGCACAGTAAAGCTTTATGCGATTGCTCTTCGACATTCATCCATCCATTGTCAGAAACGGCTTAATACTGTACAGGGTCGCAGTAAGCCTGAGCCTATCCCGGCAGACACAGGGCGCAAGGCAGGGCTATACCCAGGATGAGACGCCAGTCCATCACAGGGCACCGGAGGCACTTTAGTCAGCAGGCCAATTAACCTCTTTGAATTCGTGTTTCAAAATCCTACACAATGTGTTACATGACGCTACCTAAACATGATGCTATGTTATGTGTGACCAGTGCTCGTTGTTTTGACGTTTTATTTCTGCCTTATGGAGGACCTAGTAAGCGTCGGTATTGCATTTTTGTGTGTTCCTGTTTCTAGACATGCAAACGGTTAACCAATTAAACGCTTGACATATTGATAGATAGGAATGACTTGGCAAGACAGGCATTACCATATTTTTTTCATGGCATTATGCAATAGTACGCTTGCATAAAATACAGTCATTCAATTGCATATTTTCGCGGATACGGAGGTGCGGAGCCCAGCCGACTGTAGCTATAACACGTACAGGGTCTGTTTATGCTTTAAATCAACTGGCCTTTACGGTGGGATTCGGACGCCTACTGTGGGCCAGGCTCGTTTCCCACGAGCACCGCGAGATGGCGATGATGATGCGATCAGCTCCGAGCCGAGAGAACAGCCAGCAGCTGGGTCTCCGTGTGAGTCTTTATCAGTCTGTGTCCTTTGTGAGAGTCCATGTGAGTCTCTGAGTGAGCCTCTGTGAGTGTCTGTGTACTGCCCGCTAGTTAACCGTCTATTCCCATATGGTGTATAACAGGGGTTCTCAACCTTTTGCACCTCAAGGCCCACTCGGGTCTGGTCTCCACGGACCGCTAGGCGGTGCTCGCGGGCCCACTGATGGCTCGCGACCCACCGGTTGAGAATGGCGGGTCTATAAGCCTCAGTATTGCTGGTGGCTCGTATGCTCACCATTGTTGTTGTTGTGTGTGCGCGCAGGACACAGCTGGACAGGAGCGGTACCGCACCATCACCACGGCGTATTACCGCGGTGCCATGGGCTTCATCCTCATGTATGACATCACCAACGAGGACTCCTTCAACGCCGTGACCGACTGGTGAGTGCCGCCACCGATATCGGTCTCTGTGTAACCCTCTACTGGCTCGTGGGGGGAACGGAGCCTAGCCCGGCAGACACAGAGCGCAGGGCAGCTATGCATGATGAGACTCCAGGCCATCACAGGGCACCGGGGGCAGTTTAGTCAACAGGCCAATTCACTTCGGCAGCATGTGTTTGGATGGTTGGAGGAAACCGGAAGACCCGGCGAAAGCTCACCCGGACATGGTGAGAATATGCAAGCTCTGCGCAGAAAATGTCAGCAACGAATGTCAGCAGAACTGTGGTAGACACTTTGAACTAGATCGCCCGTGGGTCGGGTACTCTTGCTAGTTTTCGGTATATAATGCAGCAGTTCCGGTGTCATTGCGCGTTCTTCCAGTGTTCCCGTTGGCTGGTCGTGTCACGTGACAATCCTCCAGAGGATCTCACCAATCGGCTGTCGGCGGTTCTCTCGGCTCGGAGCTGATCGCAACATTGCCATCTCGCGGTTGAGTGGAGCAGATTTTTTTCGAAATGTTGAAAAAAGAACGATGGATTGGTCTTGTTGAACCGTTTCCAACATTCGACTGTACATATCCCCCTCGGTCAGCACTGATCTGGCCTAGGTAGCCGAAGGCTGCCATAAAGGTCAGTAACAATAACATACTGATGTGAGTTTTCATGCCTCGATATGAGAATTGTTCTCCCTAGCTGTTCATTCAGGATAGCCGTGTCACGCGATCTCCTTCTCTCCTTCTGAGTTCTCCTCAGACGCCTGAGGATGCCTCCGACGCGGGAAGCGAAACGTCGCAAAGGAGAGAGTGGTGGAGCGCTCGACTCGGCTGTCGCGAACGAACAGCTACGCAGAGCAATTCTCGATAACAATATTAAGCGGAATCGCACAGCGGCGGTGGGGGGGAGGGATGACTCAGAGGTTGCCGGCTGCCCCCAGGTCGACGCAGATCAAGACCTACTCGTGGGACAACGCCCAGGTGGTGCTCGTGGGGAACAAGTGCGACATGGAGGACGACCGCATGGTCCCCAACGAGCAGGGCCGGCAGCTCGCCGAGCAGCTGGGTGCGTACGCTCACCCATACAGCCTCGACGGACTGTAGGGTCAAGTGCCGTTAGCGAGTAGCACCCGTGTGAAGGTCGACACGGCGCACGAGGAGGTGGGTGACCGGCACCACCGTGTTGCGAGGGAGAGATGGATATCGAGAGCTCCGAAGGGTGACCTCGTTGCAGTTGCAGGGGGTTTGCATGTTCCAGTGACCTCCAGAGCTATGTCACCTGGAGTCTAGCGCTATGGCTTGGGTCTCCATTGGTGAACAACAGGTCTGGGGTCTAGCACTCCGGGTAGGTTCTCCCTTGGTAATCATGTCTAGAGAGTCTAGCACTCCTGCTAGGGTCTCCCTGGGTGAACAGGTCTGGGTGGAGGTTCCAGACAAACAACGATCCGAAGACTCTCCGACGAAAGCAGGTTGGCATTGGGAAAGGGCATTCAGCCGTAAAATTCCGCTCCAACACCGCCACCAATGGGGGGCAAGCGGCCACCCCGGGTGAACCTGGATACCGTCCGTTAAACCAGAAACGACAACACACGGAAGGATTGTGAAGCGCGGGTGAGTTTACCAGCCCTTACCTGCTGCTCGTGTTGTGGAAAGAAATTCGGAAGCCCATGGTAACTGTGTTAACAGTGTCACACCAGCAGCTGCCCTGGTCCGGATTTAGCCAGTCAGGTTCCCCATGTGTACTGAGCACAGATGGTCGATGAAGAAAAAGTGGATATTTGATTTTGTCCAACATTAGAAAATTACCCGTTGTGCGTTCTCATATCGTCTGCGAAATTGTGCAGCTTCCCGCAGTTTTTTGTGGTTTTATGAGATTGTTTGCTTTAAGGCTGCAGTAGCGTCAGGGCAAATAGTTTTTTTTTTCTCTCTTGGCGATTGTGATTTCTGCCATGAATCAAACGGAATTATTCCACTAATGTTTTCAATTCTCAGAAAACCGTTGTGTACTTGCAAGAGACAGAAAGCTTGTGTTTAGGAAATGCACAATTTGCCTCACAACGGTGGGGGTATTGGATGTCCTTGCTGATGCCAACATCCTTGAGTCAGAGGGCCTTCGGATCGCTATTTCTCTTACAAAGAAGGTACGACGTTTCGCTGATAGTTGCAATCAGCTTCATCAGGAGCAGGACATTTTAGATCCTGTTCCTGATGAAGCTGTTGGCAACAATCAATCAGGCTCGCTCCCTCTCCAACACACCGACGGGTTTTACGACACTCATACACTTTTCACGTGACCTAACTCATATGCGCCGTTTGAATCGTTGACCCCGCGTCGACCCCCAGGGTTTGAGTTCTTCGAGACGAGCGCCAAGGACAACATCAACGTGAAGCAGACGTTCGAGCGGCTGGTGGACGTCATCTGCGAGAAGATGTCCGAGAGTCTGGACGGAGACGGCACCGCGGCGGGGGCCGCCGCCGCCGGGACGAAGCAGGGCACGCGTCTCACCGACAGCCTACCGCAGTCCTCCCAGGCCTGTGGTTGTTGAGAACCTCCCGGGGGCTGGGGGGGGCACACAGAGACACCAGCGGGAAATTAACACCAGGGTTGCCGGCGATATTGTCCTTCGCGCTAACGGGTGTTCGTTTCGACGATACGACGATCATCGCGATGTCAGGTTTCTTTTTTAACCCCACACCCGCCCCTGCCGCCGTAACTTCGTAACGGGGATTTCGCGCCAGAAACGTTACGTCGTTTTCTCTTTATTTTGCCGCACCCCCAGTAGGAATAAAGATTGCCTAAAGAGTTACTCGTAACCACCGAGTCAGTCGTCCGTTGCTCCGGAAACATTATTTTCTGCAAAGCGCTCGTTTAATTGGTGATCGCTGTTTTATTTAGGCTACGTCTAATCACTGTGCTGGTTGTTGTTTCATGTTTGTTCTCGGGACTTTAAAACATTTTTTTTTTTTTCGAACGCCGAATGAGCGGCGGTAATCGCGATGTAACGATATTTTACGCAAACGGACGACGGCCCTATCGCGCACGTCGTATCGTACGATGCGTCGTAGTGTGAGCGTATCACGGCAACCCTAACCAACATCGGATCCTGTAACAAACAACACTGAGATTCACCTGGCCCTGACTGGTCAAAGTGATCTGCACCCATTCCCCAAACCCAACCCTTGCCCTTATCATGGTAATTGTGTTTTAAATGATCGGTGGCAAGGGTGGTGAGCCTCGGACTGACGTGTCGCCAAATGTCGAAAATTATTATCCCAGAGTGGATTTCTAAATGTGAGCTTTCGTTGCTCGCATAAGCAGTGCGTAATTTATAGCTTTTTAAATAGCCCGGTGTAATTGGTGCGATCTGGTGGCAGCAGATTTAATTGGTGTTTTATAGAAACATTTCAGCCGAGTCAGAACGCGTAAAACCTCTGATCGTTCAAGTCAAAGATGTGCTCTCACCAGTTTAATCGGAGCCTCGCATCAAGTTGTCGTCAGGTTAAGATGAATCTCGTTGGAGTCTAATGAGACCAGAGACCTTTCTCACTGGTGTGTGCTGTTGTCTTTCTTTGGCTTGTGATGTTGGCACATGTGTGCGCAAGACGATACATACATGCATACCATATATACAGAAGCAATGCATATGTGCATTAAGCATATCTAACCTCAGCGACTCAGATACTCCTGCCATTACTGACTTTAACCTCGCAAACTCGTAAAACAACTGCCAAAATCGACCTGAAAGTGATGTGCGTTGCTTACATCAGGGATTGGACAGATTGCGAACGGTCGCGGGCCAATCGCGGCTCATTTTTTCATGCCGGGCAGTCGGCAGGAATATGATGCGACCGTTAGCCACGTTATAAATTGTTGACGCTAGCTGCCGTTCCATCACACGTGTAACAGGCTGCCGTGGGGTTACATTGCAGTCGGCAGAGGGCAGTGCGGACCAATGTTATCGTTGTACTCTACTATGCTCCCATATATCTGCTCCCCGCCTTAACTCGCACTGACCAGAGCACTGCACGATGAACCCGGCAAACCTATTTTCATCTCGCAGCCACAGCTAGCATCAGTGTCGATCGATATCTGAACCGGTCCTGCCACCACCACCTCCCACCTCTTCACCAATCTGCACTGACCTGCACCGTGAAGTATGATCACCTATCTCCTGTCACCCGGTCGCACGGTTGTGCGGGGAGGCCCTCGTCCAGCAGTGGATTGAGGAAGGGTTTGTACGGTGTGGGCCAAAAATAACACATTTCTTTCCGAATTAACTAGAAATGTGTGACCCCATACTTGCACAGGCTAGTCCACGTGCAATGTTGGGACTGTGGGAGTTGGGTCACTCCGAGCGCCAGGTTTCCAGGCACGAAAACCCAGATGGCCGTATTTAACGTGGATTTATCTAACGGCTGGCTTTCCCAATGTCTGTCTGTGCCGGGAACAGCCGATTGAATTGGGCTGAAAACGGCCCCTCTGGGTCCTTGCAATTGCCTCAATTGGCAACACCTGTCGTGTGCGACGTGGACAAAATGCATGCTGGATCACTTGTCTGGTTTTTATTGACTGGCTCCCACTGTAATGGTCTTGGAAGAAAGTAAATGTCTAGACGCACCACAGGTGCTTCACCGGTAAAGATTACATTTTTCGTGCAGACCAGATTCGTGTTAGAATTTTGCTCTCCTGACCCCGGCGTAAGTCGATTTGGTAGTAAGTCGAAAATACCCTTATAACAGTTTGTAAACAAAACACAACCAGCTGCTGGACACCCAAACACAGACTGAGACCCAGACAATAACAAATATGGCCGCCTTGCGACTGCGCGGCCAGCCCATGTTATCGTAACGCAGCCGGAGCGGATCCGTCGTCGTTCGACTTTACGACCAACCGTCGGGACTCAAAAATAATATGAGAGGCTTACTGGGACGGCCGTCGTAAGTCCCGGGTGGTCATATGTGGGCATATGTCGTAAGTCGAGGAGACACTGTATTAAAACCTCTTCTCGGCTTGGTTAAACACTGAACCGTTCAGCGTGGATGGGACGCACGGAGGGAAAGACTGGCAGTTGTTTGCGCTGCCCTCTCGCTAGTTCGCTGATTAACCGGTTGGTTTGTAACGATGCATTGATTCCAATAGTCCATCAACGCCGACCAGATGCGTCACTGCTTTGTAGTGGTTGTTAATAGTGGTTATTATTACTTTTGAATAACGTACAAAAGGTTCACCGGTTAAAAACTGGACGGAAATCTCGTAGATGTTTCACTTGCCGGTACCAGGTGGCATGACTTTAGTGGTTCCATTTTTTTTTATATGGCCAATAACAGTGAATTATGTGATAACGACTTGAAAGGATTGGGTGGATGAGCTAATCCATTCGTATTTGCCATTTTGGTGAATTTGTGTGACTAAAGTTTTGCTACCTTAGTTGGTACCGATATCAGCTCTTGTCTGTGGACTAAACTAGT
Organism: Geotria australis; assembly: GCA_036362915.1. Lineage (NCBI taxonomy): Eukaryota > Metazoa > Chordata > Hyperoartia > Petromyzontiformes > Geotriidae > Geotria > Geotria australis. Next base: position 4,683,136 of record JAZEWU010000033.1, on the reverse strand, counting down.
TTCGTATGCTCACGATTAGGGTTGCCACCTCTGAGCCACAAAAACCCGGGACATATAATGGGAAGTAATATGTCTGTTGGCTGCTTTTCAAAGCTGTTCTTTCGGGAAAGCCTTGTCCAGTGTTCGCTCTCTTTCCCTTGCCACGTTTCGCCTTCAAGGTTGGAGGCATCCTCAGGCGATGCGTTCCGAATGTGATCTATGCCGAAAGAAGAGCTTTGAAAATTAACCATCATTAATCGAGCCGTGACAACCTGCATCGGAAATATATCTCTCAATTCCAGATCGGGGGATAGGTTTTGTGTGTGTGCACTGGCTTCAGTGGGTTTGTCATTCCACAACTGACAAAAACGAGGATGTGTAATTCCTTGAGAAGTACTACAGATTTGCCGGGACAGCTACCTCAATGAGAATTTGATCCGAGAATAACTCGGACATCTGGCAACCCTATTCAAGGATACCTGCATCAGACTGTGTAAAAATAACATACGATAAATGGCACGTCAGTTGCACATTATAATAGAATGTTACGTATAGGACAAAAGGTAAACTTCAAATGAGATCAAGAAATGTGAATCAATAAAATCGAGATGGCATAAATGAGAATAGTAATAATAATACGTTCTTGAACCGAACCACGATTAGGAAGAATGGAAATTGATGGAATCGCTAAAGAGGTGGATTGTTACTTGCTTGCTAACCAGTGTCGTGAACAGCTAAAGAGCTGGGTTCTGTAGTAGGCATTCTCACGTCACGCTTATAAAGCGCATTCTCCGCAAACAAGAGTATAATTGAGCATATATGTTTAAATATACAGAAAGCAAAATATTGTAATTAAATACATCTATCGCATTTCAGAAAACGAGTAATGTTCTAAGTACGTTAGAATTTATAAATAAGCCAAATGCAGTATCAGTGAAGAGTCTGCTTATTTATTTAAAAGTATAAAACAATTACAGAGGTTTTTGTTTTGTTTGCCTACTGATTGTAAAAAAAAAGTACGGTAATAATATTTAGACGATAGCATATGTGTATGTATGTTTATTAAAATGAGCCAAATGTATTGTATTTTTACTGTGACCTAGCAGTGGTCTTTCTTTGCCTTAATGTGTTGGTGTTATCTTATTAGGCATGTTCGGAGTTCAAGTTTGATGTACTGCTGCATACTTTACTGATCAGTTATTACGTGTGAAAACCCCCTCTGGAATCTCTTAAGTCTTTAATCCAGCCTGTAATGTATGGGTGCCAAGTGGTTTGATGTGCAATAGTGTAAATGTAGTTTTCTGCATTTGATCCTTGTTTCAAATTACCCTAATAAAGCTGAATTTAAAAAATAACGTATTCTCTCGAGACACTTTGCAGCCGTTTGTGTGTAAGCACAGCTATGGATAGCAGTTGTTAAGTAGGTCGCACGCACTGATTAAAAGCTTGCTATTTATGTGACGCACGCTTCAGAAATATGGTAATTTGCATCAACTATAATTACTTTATCAAAAAGCAAAAAAACCTGAAAAGGTGCCTGCTCGGAGTTATATTGAGAGAGAAAAAGAGTAAGATGAATGAGAGAAAATGCAGTTGTTTGACGTAATTCAAACTCACGAGCGGTTGGTGGGCTTGGGCAGGATACGTCAGGTCTGATGGACGATGCTCATGATAATTAAAGAGTGATTGCCAGTGAGTGGAATGTTGTAATGTCGGCGCGTCCACCTATACGATGGAGGGATGGCACAAGCTGTTGTGCAGGTGCTACGTGCATTGTTCCATTGCAGGTTCGTTCGAGGTCGGGGTTTGATTTGGGAGGCCGTCATTCAGCAGTGGATTGCATATGGCTCAGGACGATGTTGCCTGGCTCGTGTTATATTGGTGGTATTCTCGAATGCTGTCATTGACAGCCACTTGTACTGATGTAGGATCTGACGATAATAATAATCTACTTTTGTAACGCGCGCATTTTCTCCGGGCGCGTTGCACCCGTTGATTCGGAGGCGCGGAGCCCTGCTCAGTCGGTTTG
>JAZEWU010000033.1:4664485-4675099 GCA_036362915.1 Geotria australis | reverse complement strand
TGTCCGAGGTCTGCGGTTAATGTTTTAAGGTTGTTGGCAGAAACCGGAGGACCCGGGAGAAATCCACGCAGAACGGGGGAGAGAACGCAAACCTCGCACGGAAAGGTGCCGGGCAGGACGTTTTTTTTTCCTGTGAGGCGAAGATGTTACCAATGCGTAGACACCCTGCCGGCTCAGTAGGAGAGATGGGCAAGATCGAGCACGTACAACCGCAAATTTATGAGGTGCAAAGGTATAACCTTGTTGAGTCCAAATAGCCTGCAGCTCTAAACTAAATAGCGTTAGCATGGGGCTGGAGACTAATGGCTGCGCCATAGATATTACATTGGCCAGGGCAGTCATGTAAGGACAAGTCCGATTTTGCGACCGTACAAACACTGTGTTAAAACACGGCGCCACAACATGCTGGACGCTGAGGTGGCCCAAGGTGCAAGACCTTGCTTGTCAATATAATGTCACAGTTGGCCCAATAAAGCCTCCAGTTCCTCACAGCTGCCACCGCACGACATCCCGAGCAGTTGTTGAAGGTTTTCGTGACGAGTATATCCGTCCACCAAATCTGAATGAAGACACTAAGATAATTTCGCAATGTTGTTCTATGAAGGTTGCCATTCAGGGCTGTTCTTTCGGGATAGCTGTGTTGAGCGATCTTCCTCTCTTCCTCGCGACGTTTCGCCTCCCACGTTGGAAGCATCGTCAGGCATTAGGGAGAGAGGGAAAGCTGTCGACACGGCTATCCCGAAAGAGCAGCTCTTGAGAGCAAGTCTCTCAATGTGGATATAGCCCGTGGTGCCGTCGCTCTGTCTCTTCTGGAGCGAATACTGCTCGCGTCACAAGGCGACAGCGCGCCGAATCTAAAATATACGGCGTTCGCCGATTGAATGACCCGGGAACATTAGGGCACAACGCCCACCCCCTTGCGCCAGCAATAATGGATTTTCGCGTATGACCGCTTTAGTCAGGTGGTTAGAGGCAACGATTACATGAGATCCATAGCCCGGGACTTGACTAAACATCGGCAGGATGTCATCGACTGGATGACCACCGGTGTCAGGTGACCCCCAACACCTGTGAGTCTCAGCTGCTGGCACCGCTGTAGATGTTGTGACTGTGGACACGACGAGAGACGGGCAATCTAATACCGCACACTTGCCTGCTAGCTCTGCACAACACAGTATTTGCCAGGGGCTTGAGACCTATGGCTAGCCCAGAAATATTAGATTTGCCAGGGCAGGCGTGGGGCCAGGCCCAATTATGTGAGGGTGCAACCCCTCTCAGAAGCGATAAATGAAAAACAGTGCGGAAATTAGCTCGTAGCATGACCTGCTTCAATTGGAGGGGGAGCGTTGTGAAAACTCAATGCAGGGAAGGCGCGGGTTAGGATGACACAGCCAGTGTCGAGCAAACTTTAAACAAATGCTAAACGGGACTCGTAACGATACGATCTGCGTTTGTCTATCGGGGACTCTGCTGTCACTCGCCGTCAGCTCCGCTGCATGCGGAGCGGCGGCTGCTGACGATGAATACATGAATACCGACGTGCTGATGTAGGCTTTCACGGCTCGATTCATGAGAGACAGAGAGAGAGAGATCGCTCGACACGGCTATCCCGAATTAAACAGCTCTGAAGCGCGACCATCAAACCTACCGACGGTTGTGACCGGACTGTAAAAACGTTGCTTTTGGAATATGAGATGAGCCCCTACTCAGCGAGCCGAACACAGCCCCCCCTATGAGCCTTTCTGCCGTCTCACGCGCGCCGGCTCTCCGAGGGAGGGTAGCTGGGCTAAGGTATCGCGATGGGGGTGCTGATGCCTTCGTGAGTCACCACTTGCGCCGTGTGCGTGCTGAGCACCGGGACCCACGCCTCTCGAGGTGTCCTTTGATGAGCGTGCTTGCTGCCGCTTGAATCACCCTGCTCCTGTGATCGGTCCAGAGCCGGTAGCGACCTGCCGGCACATGCCGAAGCCTCGCCGGGTGTCTCGGCCGCATCTGTAAGAGGTGTTCAAGCAAGAATGAGTTGTACCGACGTGCGTTTATCGCGGCTCGATTTGCAAGAGAATGTGCTCTCCGAAGCGGGTCTTTTTGGGATAGCCGCATTGAGCGTTTCACCACTCTCCTTTGCGACAAAAGCAGGTTACTGTCTTGCGGGAAAGGCAGCGAACTCCCTTTGATATCAAGCAACATATAGGACAACACGCTCATCTTCCATTGTTTTTTTAGTTGTGGGAGGAAACCGGAGAACCAGGAGGAAACCGAGTTTTCTGATGGGCTGACTAAACCCTCAACCAGGATTTAAACTCAGATTTGGAGCTGCCCTCTCTTCTCCTGAGCCACCTGGTTGATAGCGCATAGATTCGTCGTGGTTCTGTAATACCCTTTTTAACGACGAAATTATTCGTCGGAATTCTATCCATATTTTATTTAAAATTTGGTTATGTTAAAATGCAGCTTTTGCTCACCAGTGTTTGATTTTCTTTAACAAGAAACACAATTTAGCTTCAAAGCACGGTCTTTAATTAAGATAACAAAACATATTTACTTCGCAAACTATTCAGTGATACTGCATCGGCAGTGCTTCACAAACGCAAATAACAAAAACACTCAAGACATTGGACAATAACACTGTCGTAAAGAGGGAACATATAAACTGTGCGACGTTTCAACAATGACCCTTCACGGGGCATTGAGGCCAGAGCTGTAAAGTGGCTTCATTCAGGATAGGTACTATAATTTAATAACTGAAAACCATCCCAATTATTTTGAGCACCGGTTGACATGGCGCTTATATACTTGAAAGGCTTCCTATTGATTTGTAAGGTCAGGTAGAGTTAATGGGATAGTATTCGGCCTTCGGCATTTTTAATTGCATTATTTAGAAGCGCGTTCCAGTATGTAGCTGATATTACAATTATATACAGGTGCCTGTAACTCCATAGCAGGCTAGAGTGATAGTCAATGTTAATCTCGTAGGGAATCCGATGCTCGGAAATTGAGTGCGTTGAATGAACTGTGAAAGCTTCTCCGCGATTACGTGAGTGGGTTCACGCACGCTCCATCATAGGAGACTCACGGCGAGGACCATCAAGCTCCCGGCGTTCGAGCGTCTTTACCAGAAGCGCCGATCACACGTGGCACCCACAACGCGTGGCACCCACAACGCGTGGCACCCACAACGCGTGGCATCCACAACACGTGGCTGCTCCGCTCACTCCGCTCTGCCCAACGCACTGACGCACACTCCGCAGCTCCTCGCCACTCTCAGAGCTCTTCGAAACCACGCACGCAGAGCACCTCCCGCGCTCCAACACACATCCCGCACTAGGGTGGCGTGGTGAGAAGCGCCGCCGCCTCACAGCAACAAGGTCGCTGGGTTCGAATCCCGGCTCGGGTGCCTTTCTGATCTCACCTAATGATTTTCTCCCAACAATTAAGCTGTTGTGTGTCCGTGCGGTGATGTGCTGTTATAGCAGTACAATAATCTACACTCAATTCACATATAATGGAGCAAGTGTGAATCACAATTCAAGTTGAGTCACGCTCTCGCATGACTAAGCTTCATATGGTGCCTCCGCACGAACCAATAATAATAATAGCATTTTATAGCGCGCCTTTCGCCCAAGGGTCACAAAGCGCTGCACAAAGGCCGTCGGTGCTTGGGTCTGCTCTCCCTGCATGGCAATCTATCAATCTAATGGAGCACGTGTTCCTATGTGCCTATGTATAGCCACACCGAGGGTTACCGGGTTCGAATCTTCACAAGCGCACATTTGATCAGCACAACACCGACGCCTTTATGTCTTGTTTCAGCTTTACTTCCCACATATCGATTACTCTTCTGAAACTTCAGAGAGCCAGCAGCGATATTCCCAAAAGAACATCAGTAAGAAATCCAGGGTATAGCAGTCATGTCATCAGTTAACGTTATCAGCAAGAGACAACAGAAGAACTACCCGGCATCGACCTTCCAACGCTTCTTGTGGGTTCAACTGAATCGTGTTCAATGTGACCACGAGGTGCGGCGCTGCCTCCAAACATCGACGGGGCCGAACTAGTGACAGCCTGCTGTTGTTGCTCGTTGGCAAGTGTCCGGTGGCGAGTGTCTACGTGACAGCCATTTGTGCGAATGTAGGGAGCAGGAGAACGCAGCTGCGGAGAGCGTCAGGGTTGGATGTCTAGCGTTGAGTGTCTAGTAGTGAGTGACTCGTGGTGAGTGTCTGGCGGTGAGTGTCTACCGGTGAGAGGGTGTACCGGGTGGACTGGCTGCCCTACACATGGTAGAGGAAGAGGAGGCTGCCACGCGGCTCTGTAGCTACGTGGCCCGAAGTCCATTCAGCGGACGTCCCATCTGTCTGCAGTCATGCGTAAAACGCATTCGATACATAAACATCAGAAGCAGGGGCGGCACGGTGGCGCGGTGAGTAGCGCTGCCGCCTCACGGCAAGAAGATCCCGGGTTGGAATCCCGGCTCGGGAGCCTTTCTGCGTGGAGTTTGCATGTTCTCCCCGTGTGCGCGTGGGTTTTCGCCGGGCACTCCGGTTTCCTCCCACAGTGCAAAGACATGCTGCTGCGTAGGTTATTTGGCCTTCGGACTAAATAGCCCCCGGTGCCCTGTGATGGACTGGCGTTCAATCTTGGGAATAGCCCTGCCTTGCGCCCTGTGTCTGCCGGGATAGACTGCGGCTCACCGCGACCGTGTACAGGATCAAGCCGTTTCTGGATGTAAAAATCAGAAGCGGGCGTTAAGTGCTCGGAACGAGCTCGCCCTTAGGGCGGGCACTCTGCTAGTACAGCGCACCAGGCGCGTCGCAGCCGCGGGTGTCGCAGGAAAAAGTGGGTGGGGTGGAATCATGTTTATGTGAAAGTGCGGGTGTCGCAACGTATGATATGAGACTACCTCAGGAAAAAGTGGGGGGGGGGATGGAATCATGTTTCTGTGAAAGTGCGGGTGTCGCAACACCCGCAACACCAGCGCACGTCCAACCGGCTCACCGACGAGGTTCACGCTGACGAGGAGACCCGCGTCGCGCTTCAGGCTCTTCGCCTTGTGGCAGAAGAAGATGAAACAGAAGAGCGCGATGCAGACCACGAACGTGATGAAGACCGCGGCCGCCACCACCAGCACCACCACGGCACCCAGCCTGACACGGCCACGATCGTGGCGTCGGGTGTCGAAGAGGGGCAGGATGGCGCGGCGCGCCCAGAGGAAGAGACGCGCACGGAGACACGCGTTAGCACAATCCGCGCTCCGTAACGACGGTGGATATCATTTATAACGCGTGACGCGTAGTCGGTCGATCTCGAAGGTGGCTCACTCGAAGAGAGTGGCTCGCAGGCGCCAGGAAGCTGCAGAGATGGAGGTGGGCAGTCAAGCCTACGCGGTTAGCCGGCGCCAAACCCCGCAAGGACACCGTGTGTCCTGTATGTTACGATGCTATCGGACGATTCTTTCACGAGTGTTGTTTTTTTTTGCTGTGGGAGGAAACCGGACAACCGGGAGGAATCCCACGCAAAACAAGCGGAGAAGACACAAACTCCACACTGAAAGGCACCCGAGCCGGGATACGAACCGGGGTACCTTCTTGCTGTGAGGCGGCAGCGCTACTCACCGGGCCACCGTGCCGCCCAATGTAACATGCAATGTGCAGCGATTTTAGATGCAATTTGCAGGAAAGGTGCTATTTGAAACTAAAATGTCATTATTGTCATCCCTTCTCATGCCACCCGGCAACGTGTCCTGGCCGCACCCGCCGACGTGTGTTCCTGTTTGTAAATTCCAACGCTGCCCGTTTCTGGCGTTTTTTGTGCACTTTTCAGTGCAAGCGTGTTTCAACGCAGCCTAATTGCGTGCGGCTTGAAACTGAAATCACCGGGGTCCTTTTGACCTTTTTAAACGATCGTACTGTCTGATTCCTACGATACAACCGTATTTTTTTAAGATACAGATTCGGAAAATGCCGTTATAGCACTGTGTGTGCCTTGGAGCAATGGGCAGTCATTCATAACACTGGCCCTTTGAAGAGCTACGGATGTATTCCCCAAAGGGCACTTGCCCGATCACGGACACTTACATCGGTTCTTTGTCAGCATTTTCCTATACATTGTGTTGTTATCGGCCAGCTCATTAATGAGTGTATTTGGACTGTGGGAGCAAACCGAACAATCCGGAGGAAACCTAAGCAGAACATGGGGAGAACACACAAACTCCGCACAAAAAAGGCGCCCGAGGCGGGATTCGAACCGCCTCTAGCAGGACCTTCTTTCTGTGAGGCGCCGATGTTACCACTGCATAGACACTCTGCGAAACGTGAAGGGGCGATGACAGGGATGTTGACAGAACGGTGGAGAGGTGGGAAAATGGGTGTAATTGAAGGTGGGGGTGTCCTATTTGGGAATTGTTCTGGCAGGTTATTGATTAACACAGAGAGAACCTGCGAACTTCACTATACTGGCTACTGACATAATGTCGAGCCTACTAATGTCCGTGTGCGACTCTATTGAAAAGTTCTAGCATCAGAATAAGCAGCATGTATCACCTTGTTGAAGGGAATATCATAAATGTAACATTTGGTCCGTGTGTGGCAATATGGCGCCGGCAAACCGCCTGGCTGCCTCCTCCACCTCTCTGCGCTTTCCTCGCGCCTCTGAGTCCTTCTTTCGTCGATTGAATATTTTCGACATTGAATGAATGTGTGCCACGCGTTATAAATGTAACATTATTATTATTATTTGGGAGGCATCTGGACAGACATGACACTCACATTGGCTGTGCCACTCTGTCAGTCCAGGGCGATTTGTCAATTACCTTTGTGTTTCATCACCTATAATCAAACTCAATTTTCTGATCATTGAAACACCTCAAAAGAAAAACAAGTCGTGTTATACATGGTGGGGCATGAGTCCCTTTACCGACAATCATTATTTTATACGCCGGGAGTTCGAGACGTACAAAGACATGTTGCTGCATAGGTTAATTGGGCTGCGGCCTAAATTGGCCCTACGATGGACTGGCGCCCCATCCTGGGTATAGCCGTGCCTTGCGTCCTGTGGCTGCCGGGATAGGCTCCTGCTCACAGCAACCCTGTACAGGGATTAAGCGGTTTCTGACAATGAATGAACTAACTAGGTGATTTTACAATTCTCGAAAAAGAGACCAATGCCGCACCCGCGATTTCCAATGTAGGAGAAAATATGGTCAAACCAAATTGTTATCTGACAGGAAGAAATTTACATTGAATAATGCATTACATTGGTTTGCATTCTTCTTACAAAGGTCACGCGTTTCAAAGAGAGTTAAAAGCCGCAATTGCACGTGACGCTTTTGACTGCTAACTGCCGCCGGGCTTTACATTTTCATACGGACAATTTACGTACGCTGTTTATTTTTTTTTATTTTTTTTTACATGCCATTCATGCGGCAAATTTATTTCGAAGCTCTCGAAAACACAGCAGCGGGAATTGCTCTTCACGTAACGGTGCCAAATCAGCGAAGAGGAAATTGCCGTGTTTTTGATTTACGTGCCATTTACAATTTAATATCTTCGTGCTTTGTCAATCTTCTCTGAATGTTAATACCGACTTAGAAATCAGCGTCGGGTTTGTGGGCTATTTTGCGTTTAAAGGGTCTATATTGAGTCAGCATTAATTCAACAAACAATTTGATGGAACTACATTAGTCAGTCAGTTGGATATTGCTTTGACTGAAAGGAACCGTTGAGCTATGCAGCTCCTTTTTTCATATTCTAAATTAATTTTGAACAAGGGGAAAGGGTGATTGTGTAGCTCTTTTTAACAGTTGTCCAGCGGTGAGGGCTTAGAACAACATCTCAGGGCACCGGGGGCAATTTAGTCCGCAGGCCAATGAACCGGAGTACCCGGCGAAAACTCACGCGGACACGGGGAGAACATGAGAATTCCCCACAAAAAGGTACCCAAGCTGGGAATCGAACCCGTGCGCTTCTCGCTGTGAGGCTGCAGCGCTTCTCACCGCTCCACCACCGTACATTGTGCACTACATTAGCTCTCCCTCTGTGGCCCTTCAGTGCCGTGAAGCAGGGCCATTCACCGAATCGTCGCCTACAACACGCACGGGATTGCGAGGCCCTCATCCAGCAGTGCATTGAGCTGTGCCGGCTCTGTGAAGTAGCACACTCGCTACGTCAGTCAGCCAAGCAGTAAATCAAGTTTGTATTAAGCCAAACCTTTAGGCAGCGACGCAATTAACATCCGTGTGATGACCAACCGCTTCTCTTTTATTCATATTGCAATCTCCCCCGCAGGCTAATGCGCACTCGTTTATGCATTAATTGTTATGGCGGAGGTTAAGGCGGGGTTGAATTCGGCTCCAAGATGCAATACGTGCAATGTGCGTTGAATTAGGCGGTTGGGTACAAGTTCCGATGAAACATTAATGCGGCGCAGTAATGAAATAAGTACCAGTAATTTAAGCCGTCAATATGCGAGTTGCAGTGGTGTGTCCTTGAATTGCACGACACGGGGGTCAAGGTAGAAGCGTTCACGTCGCGATCCCTGTCAGGTGGTACTTGGTATTGCCTGCGAATTTTACCAAACACTTCGAGGCCGAGCTGAAAGACAACGATGTCCAGAGGCTGACCATCGTGCTTCGAGGAATCGCAAAGAAGAAGACGACACGGCTTGTCGATTCACTGCTGGATGAGGGCCGCGCTGTGTGGGCGATGTGACCATGCATTGCCTTGCGGGCCGGTCAGGGGTGGTGAGAGGTGGTGAGAGGTGGTGAGGGTCACTGAAGATGTCAGAGGTGGGGGGTGAGTGGATGAGTATAGAACAACGCGTAGATTTTGCTTTACTTCCCCTCCTACTGCCCGAATTGCCTACAAGACCGCTTCTATGGACGATTGGAAGCATCACCAGTCGTTATGCTCGATGATGCTTCCAACGTGGGAGGCGAAACGTCGCGAGGGAAAGAGGGAGATCGCCTGACACTGCTATCCCGAAAGAACAGCTCTGAAGAGCAACCATATCAAACCTTCGTCCAGCGCTTTGTGACCCTCGGGTGAAAGGCGCTATATAAATGCTATTATTATTATTATAATCGCACTTTGAATTAAATACTTGAATCGTGTGACCATGCCACACCCGGGCTGGGCAGAGCGCGGCGTTAATAAGAGGGTCAATCCTCTTCTTTGCGATTCTTCGAAGCACGATGGTCAGCCTCTGGACATCGTTGTCTTTCAGCTCGGCTTCGAAGTGTTTGGTAGAATTCGCAGGCAATACCAAGTACTACCTGACAGGGATCAATGAGCACGTTGTTAATGGGTGGTTAAGCCCAGATAGGTTCGCGTGGCACCCGCAGCTAATGTTAGCCGTGGGCGGGCATCGAACTCAAAGGGCAATTGCCTCGCCTATGTCCCAATCCATCTCCCGTTAAGTGCTTCATTTCTCACAGAATGATTGGTAAAGTTCACCCCCGGGCAGATCTGCATAAAATTAGGCCCTGCTGTAGTTGCTCTTCTATCCGATTCGATTTCTACTTCAATAACTTGTGGCTTAAAGTTTATCGTATGGAATCGTATTCCTGTACGGACGGCACGGTGGCGCGGTGAGTAGCGCTGCCGCCTCACAGCAAAAATGTCCCGGTTCGAATCCTGGCTCGGGTCCCTTTCTGTGTGGAGTTTGCATGTTCTCCCCGTCTCCGCGTGGGTTTTCGCAGGGCACTCCGGTTTCCTCCCACAGTCCAAAGACACGCTGCTGCATAGGTTAATCGGCCTGATGAATAAATTGCCCCCCGGTGCTCTGTGATGGCATGGCGTCCTATCCTGGGTATAGCCCTGCCTTGCGCCCTCTGTTTGCCCGGGATAGGCTCCGGCTCACCGGAATCCTGTACAGAATTCAGCGGTTTCTGAGAATGAGATGAAAAAACAATGTATTCCTACACAGCTCTGCGGTGGAGTGGTGACACAGTGGTAAGCGTGCTGCGTTATGAACCCGGCGAACTGTTTTCGAACCCCTGCCAAGGCTAACGTCAGTGGCGGTTGATAATTAAAAACAGGTCATGCCTTCCCTGCTTCCCTTCACTGATCTTTATTGACCAGCGTGGCGAAGTATAATCAAGTAAACCAACCCGCAATGACTGACATGCCTTCGGGAGAGGGGGGGTGGGTAGAGAGGTGAGGTGAGGACTTGAATGGCATCGAAGGAACGGCTGGAATCCCATCAATTATTTAATTTCAACGGAAGCATTACAATCGGTGCTTAATTTCAACCGGAATTCCCACGGGGCGGGGATGAGTAAGAAACAGTTCACGGGAGATTAATCCCTGTTTACAATCGAGAAGGCATTCCATATTTAATGAGTTGGCTTTCTCCCATTTATCCCGTAAAATGTACAATGGATGTTGTCTTCCAAAGCACAGCATGTCCCCTCCAGGGCTGCACAGCATAAAGATTCGCATATCAAAAGGGCCGAAATCTTCTTCTTTGCGATTCTTCGAAGCGCGTTGGTCAGCTGCTGAACATCGTTGTCTTTCAGCTCGGCTTCGAAGTTTTTGGAAAAAAAAAAAACCCCAAAAAAATTATTGCTGATTTTCCGTGCTCTGTCGTTGTTGACATGTCGTTCTCTCTGCAGCTTTGTGC
>JAZEWU010000033.1:4653139-4664464 GCA_036362915.1 Geotria australis | reverse complement strand
AGTAGCGATGTATGAGAACTGCTCTAAACAGCCGCTCTTTCGGGATAGCCGTGTCGAGCGTTCCTCCTCTCTGAAGATGCCGCCGACGTGGGGAGGCGAAACCTTGCGAGGGAGGCAGAGCACGACTGCCAACGATGATGGTGATGATCGGTTGCTATTGTTGATGGTGATCGTGAAAACGACACCGCTTGACAATTGCATTTCAAAGCTGCTCTTTCGGGACAGCCGTGTCACTGAGCGCTCCTCCTCTCTCTCCGTCGCGACGTTTCGCCTCCCATGCTGGAGGCATCCTCAGGCGTACTGACACCGAGCGAAAAGACGAATGCGGTGTGCTATAGGTCCATCCATCCATTTTCAGAAACCGCTTAATCCTGTACAGGGTCGCGGTGAGCCGCAGCCCATCCCGGCAGACACAGGGCACAAGGCAGGGCTAGACCCAGGATCGGACCCCAGTTCATCGCAGGGCGCCTGGGGTAATTTACTCAGTAGGCCAATTAACCTGGCAGCATGTATTCGGACGGTGGGAGGCAACCGGAGTGCCCGGCGAATACCCACGCGGACACGGGGAGAACATTCAAACGCCACACAGAAAGGCACCCGAGCCGAGATTCGAAACCGGGTCCTTCTTGCTGTGAGGCGGTACCCACTGCGCCACCGTGCCGCCCCCGTTTGCTATACATTAGATGATGAAAAGCTTCATCGGGACACATCGCTTGTTAACGCGCGCGCAGCGGTAAGCGAGTTGGTTAGCGAGATGGTGAGCGAGTTGGTGAGCGTGACATATCGCGCGCAGCGTGGTGAGCCGAGACTCGCGCGCGGCGGGGAGCAAAACACTCACCCGAGACGCCACATGTAGTCGTAGTTGTCATCGAAGTAGCGGCCGGTCTCCGGACAACAGAACTTGGAGTCGCTGAAGCCGCAGCAAAAGATGTCATCGGCCGAGTCGCCGGCTCTCGGGCACGTGAACCCGGGCACGAGACGCGGCCCACCGCGCGCGCTGCTGTTGTAAGCCGAGCAGTAACCTTCCTCGCTCAGGAAGAACGCGCGAAGTTTGCAATCCATGGATGGACGAGCGCCGTGTCGGAACGCCGGTCGTCCCGACTCTGAGGCTGGGCTGAGCGCGTTGTGCGTGGCTGTGAGCGTGTTGGTGTGAGTGACAGCGCGTGTCTGCGGCTTAGTGTTGGCGTGTGTGAGCGCGCGGTTGTGAGGCTGTGTAAGCGTGTATGGAATAGTGTGGGCGCGTGTCCGCCACCGGGTGTCGGCGCGTGTGTATGGAACCTAGCCGTAAGCGCGCGTCTGTGACCTAGTGTGAGCGCGCGTGTGTGACTGTGTGAAAGACCTACACGGGGGATCCTTGTCTTTGCTCGCGTGAATAACTGTGTGAGTGTGTGTATCGGACCTATTGTGAGCTCGTGTGTCTGCCGTAGTGTGAGCGCGCGTGTGACCGTGAGCGCTCGCTAACAGCACTTGACCCTACAAGCAAGCAGCGCAAGCTACACGGATGATATTTGTACATGTGTGTGACGGTGTGAGAGTGTGTGTGTGTGTGACTTAGTGTTTGACTTGGTGTGGGCACGCTTGACTGGGTGAGTGACAATGTGGCGTGTGGGTCAATTTGTGTAAACGTGTGTGTGCGACTTGGTCTAAGCGCATCTGGCTGGGTGAGTGACTTAGTGTGAGCGCGTGTGTGTGCGTGATTCAGTGTGTGCGTGTGTGTGTGAGAGTGAGCATCAGCGCATTTGTGTGACACCGTAGTGTGAGCGCGTGCTTGGGCCGAGCGTGTGGGTGTCGTGTGCGTGTGTGAGTTTCACTACGTGCGAGTGTGTTGTTGTGTCCGCGAGTGTAACTGAGTTGTGAGCAGAGTGCCTCAGCAGCGTGCATGTGGCTCAGTGTGTTTTTGTGGGGAGCGGTGGCTCAGTGGTTAGCGCGCTGGGCTACGAACCTGGCGAATTGAGTTCGAATCCCTCTCACGGCCAACACCAGTGAACCGGTCCTGGGCCCGCCCTAGATCGACTCAGCCTCAAATGAGTACCTAGTGCGGTGTGTAAATATTGGCACTCGGGAGACAAAGGCGGCCGGGCGTGGTGCTGGTCACCCACCTCCTCGTGTGTCGTATCGACCTTGATAGGTGCTCGCTAAAGCCTATACGGGCGATCTTTATTGTGACTCGATATTACTTGGGATGACTTGATATGAGTGGGTGACTCGGTGTGAGTGTGCGGCTTCGCATTAGTCAGCGTTTGCGCGGCTTAGTGTGAGTGAGCGAGCGTCCAGACCTCTGTTGAACGGTGAGCAATCGAGTGGGCGAGTGAGCGTTCTTTGTGAGTGTGTGTGCGAGGATACATGTGCGCGTGTTTGCGCGGCGGTGTAGCGGTTAACGCGCTGCGCTACGAACCCGGCGACCCGAGTTCGTTGCCCGCTCACGGGGGGGACGGGCGGGCACTTTGCATTTGCTGTGCCGGCACACGACCCGCGGCGCGAGTGAGTGAGGCTTGATGTGAACGCGCGTGTGTAACGTTGTGTGGCGAGAGAAGGTCGCTGTGAGTTCAGCCCGGCGAGTTAGGTTTCGAGTGGAAGAAAGCCTCTCCCTGAGCGCGACCTCCTTCTCTTCACAGACGCTTTGCAATCGGCGCGAATGATCACTCGCTGCAGGAGCGACCCGCGGTCAGCACTCGCGCAAATAATAATAATGATAATAATTTTACATTTATAACGCGTAGCACATATTCATTCATTGTCAAAGGTATTCATTCGACGAGAGAACGACTCAGAGGCGCGAGGAAAACGCAGAGAGGCGGAGGAGGCAGCCAGGCGGTTTTGCCGGCGCCATATTGCCACACACTGCTTCCTATATATTATGATGTTATCGGCCAAATAATTAATGAGGTTTTTTTTCGTCAGCTGGCCGCTTCAGAAAGCGAAACCCGTGTTTGTATGTGGGTGGGGGGGTAACGCTTGTACGTGGCTTTGATGTTTTAAATATGTGGCGAGATGTTTTCTCGTTCGCCTGTGACCTAGGGGGTTGTGTGTTCCTTCGATCATATGTGTATTTTGAGTTGGCGTGTAACTCCCCCACCCCCCCCGGCCATGTCATAGCGTGGATTTTCCAGCGGTTTTTCTTTCTATCATCAATCATTCATTCATTGTCAGAGACTGCTTAATCCTGTACAGGGTTGCGGTGAGCCGGAGCCTATCCCGGCAGAGACGGGCGCAATGCAGGGCTGTAACTATGATGGGACGCGAGTCCATAACAGCGCACCGGGTGCAATTTAGTCCGCAGGCCAATTAATCTATGCAGCAGCATGTCTTTGACCTGTGGCAGGAAACCGGAGTGAGTGCCTGGCGAAAACCCACGCGGCCACGGGGAGACCATGCAAACTCCACACAGAAAGCCACCTGAGCCGAGATTCGAACCCTGTACCCTCTAGCTGTGAGGCGGCAGCACTACTTACCGCGCCACTGTGCCGCCCTTTTTTTCTGTCCAGATTTAGAAACATCTCTTTTCATTTTCTAGCTACTCATTTAAATTCCCACATGTGATATGAACCCTTGGGATGGGCTATCATTCGTGGCCCAGGTCGTGTTTAAAAATAAGTCACAGCTGTATCCGGCAAAGTGGAAATCATTTATCAAATTTAATGAAATCACAAATTATCCGGGGTGCGCTGCGATAGACTGACGTCCCACCGTGGATATAGCCTGGCCTTGTGTCCTGTGTCTGCCGGGATAGGCTCCCGACACCCTGTACAGGATTACGCGGGTACTGATGATGAATTAATGACTGTCGAGTCTGTGCTTACATCGGCAGAGCCTCTTTTTATCTTTGAAGTCTTCACCCTCCCCCCAACAACAGTGATCTCATTTGGTTTCCCCTCCACCGACCGCTTTGCATTTGTCGATGGATCGCAGTTTGTAAATTATGCAGACGCCCGCCCCTTTGGGGGAATCCACGCTGGATTTGAAGGAGAGCGCGTTAAAAAGGTAGATTCATGATTAGTTGAGCGAGCCGCATTCAATATAAAGCGAAACTTGCGCCAGTAAATCGTGAGTAGCGCTGCCGCCTCACAGCAAGAAGGACCCGGGTTCGTTTCCCGGCTCGGGTGCCTTTCTGTGCGGAGTTTACATGTTCTCCCCGCGTCCGCGTGGGTTTTCGCCAATAACTCTCCCGCAGTCCAAAGAAACGCTGACTAGGTAACTTGTCCTGATTTAATTTCCCGCGGTACCCTGAGATGTTGTAATTTGCTTACCCCTCTCTTCTGAACAACTTAAAACAAAAAAAAACCCCACGTAGTTCAACGGGTTCATTCCAGCTTAAATGAAAACTGACTGACTGACATTCAATCCCCAGGACGGAAATGGAATTGGGGCGTTTTTATTGAACGTTGGGTGACAAAGGTGTTGTTAAAAACAAAAAGCCTCCCCGAGCACCGAATGTGTATTCATCAAACGGCAGAGGGTGGAACCTGACAGCAATGCTATCGTGGGGATTGTGAAAGCGAGGCAGTTATTCCGTATTTCTCAGGCGTCACATACACTCGCACATCAACGCTTCTCTCATAATACTAACAGGAGGACAGGGATGTGCAGAAACTGCGATCAATGTATTGCGATCGTATCGGCCAATTCATTGATTGATTGGCCGGTAAAATTACAATATATAGGACGCGGTGTGTAGCAAAATATTGTCTCCGGAAAACCGCCTGGCTGCCTTCCCCCCCCTCCCCCGCCTCTTTGCGGTTTCCTCGAGCCTCTCAGTCGTTCTCTCTTCGAACAAATTACCTTCGAAATTGAATAAATACGCGTATTATCATTATAAATAGTAGCGCTTCAATTCGCGCCCCAAGAGGGCCAATACTCATACTCACTCACGCTACAGCCGCAATCATCGACTCTTTGGGGGTCAAGGTAGAAGCGTTCACGTCGCGATCCCTGTCAGGTAATACTTGGTATTGCCTGCGAATTCTACCAAACACTTCGAGGCCGAGCTGAGAGACAGCGATGTCCGGAGGCTGAGCATCGTGCTTCGAGGAATCGCAAAGAAGAAGATCGACTCTTTGTAAATGTTTGCCCAAGTGCAATGTGTAAATGACTAGCATTAGTCGTAGTGGTATTACGAGCATTGGTTGTCATGGTATTAATAGTTTGGCTGCACGGTCGTCCTGCTAATGTTTGTTGTTTTTGCAGGGCAAATGAGCGGTAGGTGGAACAGTTGTAATTGTGCACCACGCAGGGCAAATGCCCCGCGAATTAAATGTCGCACCACAGAGCAAACTAATTGTCGCATCCGTTTACTTCTGATGTGTTTCAACTGCAATGCTGTTGCGATGCTACATCCAGACTCATACGTTATGCTAATTTTGTATCTGCATGTAGTTACATTCACGATGTGACTGTTATTAACAGAAGCCTTCGTGATTTATTTCTTAATAGGTATCCCAGCTTGGTCCCCTTGGATCGCATTTTTGCTGATGGAAATTAATATTTATTGGTTGTGAATGTTAGCGTGATTTAGTTACAACACGATGCATACCATTTGCTTCCTTTCTATTTGGAGTAATTAGATGGGCGATCTAATTAAGACACATTTGCATTCAATGTTAACACGTGTTAATTGATTGATTTTTTTTCACCTGAACAAAATTAAATTCAACGGCAAGAAATCTGCGTTAATTCTCAGCGTCATAAGCGATATCGCCAGCCAACGCAGGGAAGCTGCATTAGCGACTAAACCCTAATGATATTCTGGGACAGGAAATAGAAAATTTGCTTATGCTTATAAACATTTAAAAACCTGTTATTTTCCATCGAAGGGGCGTAATTAACGCCCACGGTTTGAACTATCTCGCAGCTACTCGCATAATCAGGACATTAATCTTGCTTATAGCACCCCGTCCCTACTCTACCGTCTCCTATAGGGCCCCCACACCTCTGTAAACCATTCCTCACTTATACGGCGCACTTGATAGAAATAACGGCGCGGTGAACATAATGTAAAATCTACTGATGTAGGTTTTCACGGCACGATGTATGAGAATTGCTTTCCAAAGCTGTACTTACCGGGATGGCCGTGTCGAGCGATCTCCCTCTCTCTCCATGACCCTCCCTCTATCGATTCATGATGGTTGCTCTTCAGAGCTGTTTTGTCGGGATAGCCGTGTCGAGCGCTCCCCGTCTCTCATTCGCGACGTTTTACCTCCAACGACTGAGGATGCTTTCAACGTGGGAGGCAAAATGTCGCGAAGGAGAGAGGGAGATCGCTCGACACGGCTATCCCGAAAGAACAGCTCTGAAGAGCAACCATCATAATGTAAAATGTAATGATGTAGGTCTGTCACCGCTCAATGTTTGCGGATTGCTTTCCAAAGCTGTTCTTTCTGGACAGCCATGTCACTGAGCGATCCCTCTCTCGTGACGTTTCGCCTCCAACGTTGGAGGCATCGTCAGTCGTTGGAGGCGAAACGTAGCGAATGAGACGAGGAGCACTCCACACGGCTATCCCGAAAGAACAGCTTTGGAAAGCAGTTCTCACAACGTAAAATGAACCCCCGAATTCTCAACAATTGGAAGTTTTCAAACACAACACATTTCGTATGAAATAACAAACCAAATTAACCCCCGGCGAATTTAATTACGGCGAATACAAGTTCCCATTTCCCATTTATAAACTCCAGAGATTACAGCAATCATCATCTGCCAAAAATGAAATGGTCAATCTAGCTACAACGAGATTGCCCTAAGGTGGGGTCAATTCCATCAGAGATCAGAAGCCAGGTAAAGTTGAGCATGGGTTTAATACTTGGATGGGTGAATTAACCTAATGACCTACTTAACAGTAATGATTACGTACCAAGATCATAATCCACCTCCTATTGCAGTCAAAGCTGGATTATAAGCACACCGCTTGGGAGCAAGGCCGTGTGTGTTTATATCTAGAGTGTAGCAAACACAAGTTTGTGTGAACCTGCATTGGCAGTATTGCACAGATCAACACAAACAACACGAAAACTCAACACATTCATCAATGACACGGCCTCAAATGGAAAATATAATCGGCGACATTCCGAGCAATGACACGGCCTCAAATGGAAAATGTAATCGGCGACATTCAGAGCAATGGCCCTCTCCTCTGTGCGCGTGTGATGAAGAAGACCCATTTCCTAAAACGTCACAGCTTAGATATTTTTTTCCATTCAAGGTCACGATGTTGTTGGTAAATGTTCAGAGTTTTACTGATGTCGTAAACCCGCCTCCACCCCAACACAGCCAATTAGTAAGGTTTGTCACGTGAAAAAAAAACTTGCCAATTCTTTACTACTGCAGCATACCGGTATGTTGGATAACATTGGTCACGAAAGCACTCGCGTTAAACTTGATGTAGATTTGTACTGCTCGACGCATGATGGTCACATTTTAAAGCTGTTCTTTCGGAATTGCCGCGTCGAGCGATCTCTGTCTCTCAATAGGGCCATCTCGAAAGAACGGCTCTGAAGAGCAACCATTATGAATCGAGCCGTGAAAACCTACATCAGTACAATGTCTATAACCTAGTTGTTATTACCATTGATCCAGGGTTGTCTTATGATCTGCTCGTAGGTCAACTGTGCAGGTACCTCGGACCTCTGACCATCAGCTGCGCCCGTTCGCTTCTGAGACCCGAATTCATGCCTTTGTCACTTCTGCTATTGGTTGATCCCTGCAATGTGTCTGACCTCACCGCATGCTCAAATGCAACAGCCCGCCCCCTGCCCAGGTGCCCAGGTGACCGAGAACTTCGGCCGTTCTGACACCTCTGGATGAGCAGCAAATGAGGTCATATCTCGGCAATCCCTACGATCTTGTTGCACTCCCCTACTCATACGGTCTATTGCAGCAACACATTTGTCTTCGTGAAAACCCACTGGCTTGCCATCGTTCGTTCAGTAATTTATTTCATCTGGAAGGAACCGTTGAGCTACGCAACGCGATTTAACCGTTCTCCAGCGGGAAGGTGAAAGAGAGTTTCAACATCTCAGGGCACCGGGGGAAATTTAGTCACCAGGACAATTAAACCAAGCGGCATGATTATTTGAACATCACTCATCGCCATTTCCCCACCACTCCGCGATTCTGGAACATTTCTTGTGTCGCAGGAATCCCGCCATCCAGAGCTTGCAAGCTCACTGGGATTTCCCACTGTAATAATACACATCTGTACTGATCTAGGTTTTCACGGCTCGATGCATGAGCATTGCTTTTCAAAGCTGTCGATTCGGGGATAGCCGTGTCACTGAGCACTCCCCCTCTGCTCTCCTTCACGATGTTACGCCTTCCACGCCTGAAGATGCCTTCAACGTGGGAGGCGAGGCTCAGTGACACGGCTATCCCAGAAAAGACAGCTTTGAAAAGCAATGATCATAACACGCAGCTATTTTGTTGCCATCCCTCTAATCTCCCGTTCACCTTGCACGCGCGTCCTCACGATAGAACGACATGTAACATCGGACGGGGTGTTCATACAGCGCTTAATTGCAAATGCAAGCGAATACGCGCATGGCAGGAATCAAAGGAAGGAATATATTGAGATGTAAGAATTAGTGTTTGATTGAAGAAGCTTTCACGGATAGATGATAACAACGGGCGGAGAAGCAACGTGTATTTGTTTAAGCAGATGAGAACGCGAGAGGCCGCGCTAGTTTAATTTGCAAGAGTGACCTGTGTCACCGTATTGACAAGGATGAACAAATAGAGCACAGCAATGAAGCAGATAGAAAGTAGGTCAAGAACAACGCATTAGCATGGGAATTCTGGATTTGAACAGGAGTGATAATAATGCGTAGAATATATAAGGCGCACATATTCATTCAATTTCGAAGGTATTAATTCAAAGAGAGAACGACTAAGAGGCACGAGGTAACCTGCAGAGGCCAGGCGGTTAGTCGGTGCCAATTTGCCAGACACTGCATCCTAAATATTACGATGTTATCGGCCGGTTAATCAATTAGTTTTTTTTATATCTATGTGTGTGGGAGAAAACAGGAGAAGCCGAAGGAAACCCAGGAATCATAAACTCCACACACAAAGGCGCGCGAGGCGGGAATCGAACCGCCTCGGGCAGGACCTTCTTTCTGTGAGGCGCGGATGTAACCACTGCCGCAACACGGGAACGAATGGAAAGAAAAAGTAATCTGCGAGAGCTTTACCCAGCAGTGGAAAAATCACGTGACTGACGACGACAATAGCTGAACAGCTATTGCTGAAACCTATCGCGTCTTGTGTTATCTATGTGGTCTAGCTCCTCGGTGCAATAGCCTCGTCTCTAAGCAAAGCTTTACCAGCACCAGCGGAGAGAATACAAATGCCCGGTGATTGATGTATTCCTCTGTGGCCTCCAGATACTCCCACTGCACTGACATTGAGGCGCCTCTCTTGTTACTGCTGAGCGGCCGATCCATTGGCTGTTGAGTTTAAACATAATGAAAAGCCTGGCACAAGGACTCTTCAATCAGGCTGCAAGACACCGGGACTCGTGTCCTTTAGGAGAAACGTCGGGGTGTTGAAACGTCAACACATCCTACCACTGGCCCCAATGAATAGCGGTTCGTTTCGATGTCTGCCTATTTGGGAGCTTTCTTTGTTTAAACAGTCATGTCCTGAAGCGATTGAAGGTTAGGATATTTGTACAGATAATGTAAAAAATATACGAGGTTTTATATTTGCTGACAATGTAGACAAGTGGTAAGATCTTTCAAAAAAGCACCAAATGGATACCTTTGAACACTTTAAACAAATAACGGCAAATACGCAAACTAAACAATAGCATGACAATTAATAAAACGACAAGAGCAAGAAATACGTATTGAGTTATCTCTTCAAAGCAAAATTGAAAAATGTTCGGCGATCAGTGAGAGCTGCTGTGGAACACAGTGCGCGTCCCTCACTTCTGGGTAACATTCACTGCGCCTTCTCGCCGCTACACAAAGGCTAATGGTGCCCTCAATAGTCATTGCCCCTCCGATTCTCACTCGCAACATTAGCCGCGTGTTTGCTAAGCAAACGGTCATTCCGTGACTGAACCCTGCGGTCACCGGAGGTGGGAGTGTTATCATGACCAGTGGCATAACTCAACGCACAGTAAGTGTATCTCTAAATTGTCTCACAGGCTACTGCATTTCTTTGGATACGTGCATATGTCCAGGGGTCCTTTCACTGTGTCACCGTGTGGTATGTGGGCTTGCTATTTCTAAACAGTACGCTTATGTTCCCCATGGTTACTGAGAGCTAATGCACTAAAATAGCTATTTTATCAGTCGACTTTAAGTAAAGGGTGTAAACATCTAGAGCAGTGTTTTTTTTATTACTCGGGATGTATCACGCTTTTCCTTGAGGGTGTGAGATGCTTTTGCCGGGGGTGGAAGACATGCCAGATTTGTTGCATTTACGTTTGTTCTATCGCAGGATGGGACGCGAGTCCATCACAGGGCACCGGGGCGATTTAGTCCGCAGGCCAATTAACCTGTGCAGCAGCATCTCTTTGGACTGTGGGAGGAAACCGGAGTGCCCGGCGAAAACCCACGCGGACACGGGGAGAGCATGCAAACGCCACACAGAAAGGCACCCGAGCCGGGATTCAAACCTGCGGATGCTTGCTGTGAGGCGGCAGCGCTACTCACACCACGCCACCGTTCCGTCCCAAATGAGACATTCAAGCCGATCAAATGTGCGCTTGTGAAGATTCGAACCCGGTACCCTCAGTATGGATATACGTAGGTGCCTAGAAACGCGTGCTCCATTTAATGGATAGATTGCCATGCAGGGAGAGCAGACCCAGGCACCGACGTAGTGATACAACGACCAAGTGAGCTGCCCGTTAGACCAGGACAGTATCCCTTTATCGGCTTACCCATGGTCACTTTATTATCGACAGACACAATCCAGCCTCATGCGGAGGCAGCCTATGAAGCGTAGTGTTGCGAGAGTGTGACTCAACTTGAATTGTGTGGGACGTTAAATTCCACATTTTAATTACATCTGCGTTCGATGTTAATCCCTGATACGAAATCTGAACGACACGGAGCGCTTGACGTCACCCAGTGTTATCATATATATGGAATCGCCAGGTAAACAATACGATGTAAGGTTATGCTATACTTGCACCCTTATTTACGAAACTTAGTCATTCATCAGCCGAAATGCCTGCAATGTTTCACAGTGAGTTTTTCATTCGAGTGAGATTGCATTCGATGTGCTTAAATTATACCCGCTGGATAACTGTTGAAAAGAGGTACATAGTTCAACGGTTCCTTCCAGCTTGATAAAAACTGACTGACTAATTATTTAACTTAAAGT
>JAZEWU010000033.1:4635124-4648439 GCA_036362915.1 Geotria australis | reverse complement strand
AATTCTACCAAACACTTCGAAGCCAAGCTGAAAGACGATCATGTCCAGAAGCTGGCCATCGTGCTTCGAAGAATCGCAAAGAAGAAGAAGACTTGACAGGGATCGCGACGTGAACGCTTCTACCTTGACCCCCTGTCAACCCAGCAGTACAATTGGGTACACCTCAGGTCACGTATGGTGGGGTAAAGTGGGGGTACTCCAACTCTCGAGAGACAGGCTCTCCAGAGCTGCCTCTTTTCGAGAACCTTCCGTCGGCAGTGGGGCGAGCAAGCAATTGCAGCGCTGCACCTTTACCGAGGAAGTTTCACCCTTAGATGAGTAAGCACGTACTTTGTAATTGTTAGTTTTTCTGGGAATGTAAATGTGCCACGCACGATGATACATACAAAATACGCATAAAAGAGCGAGGCATGTTCATCAACACCATGTGCCCTTGGGTCAAGGTTATTACATAAGTGGTCTCTTGGTCGTGCAAGTAATAAGCTCTCCGTCCCATGTCACACTCCCTTTCCATCCGAGATATGTGTGACACCACTTATACGTATGTCACTGCAATTGCAGGGGTAACATTCGATCCTCACAGAAAAAAGTTCCTGTTCGAGGCGATTCTATTCTCGTCTCGCGCGCCTTTCTGCGTGGAGTTTGGATGTCCTCAAATCCTATGCTGCGTGGGTTTCTTCTGGCGAGTAAAAAATATATAATGAATTGGAGGCGAAACGTGGGAGGCGCAACGTCGCGAGAGAAAGATGGAGATCGCGCGACACGGCTATCACGAAAGAACAGCCCTGAAGAGCAACGATCATGAATCGAGCTGTGAAAACATACATCAATACACGAATGAATTGGCCAATAGCATCGTAACATTTAGGACGCAGTGTTTGGCGCGTTCCTGCCAGACACTGCGTCCTATATATTAAGTAGGATCCTATGTGTAGGCAAATCCACATGGGAACCTTCTCCTTACCTTTGGTTTACTGAGTTAATTGCTTTTCCACGGTTCACTAAGGCCATACAGCTGGTCGCAATATCTGCTGTTGTGGCATTTGCAAGTGGTAATTAAATCACTGCCGTTTGCTAGGTTTGCATTAAAACCTCCAGCATAACCGTACAAGCAGCAGAACCAGAGACACTGGAGAACAGGTTATTGAGCCACAGGTGTGCTTAAAGAGATTTGATGTGACAGGAGTGTGAGGCTGTTTGTGCCTACGACAAATATGGACAGCTTATCCCCTTGTATAAACAGTCAGATACATAAAAAACCATGACCGGCTTCTGTAGGTTTTCACTGCTCGATTCACGATTGTTGCTCTTCAGAGCTGTTCTTTCGAGATGGTCGTGTCCATGAAAGATGATCCGTATTGTTGAACAAATGCATCGGCACAACCGACCATACCGATGCTTCCTCACCTTTACATTTAATTGCAATTGTTGGCAGCAATTGATTACACGGGCGAATTACTCGAAAAATCATGTTTTTATATTAACAAAGGACCAGCAGCTCTCATTATCAAAATGATGCAATTAGTGTTAGACGGTGACTTTTACAGCCGATGGTATGAGTCATTACGGGGTATTTTTGGGTTAGGGGCCTTTAAAAACGGGTCGTGATTCTTCCTCCACCCAAACACTCGCGATGCGAGCTCAAGTTGACAACCTGATGATGCTGAATGTAATCTACAGAGAAACGTCGTTTCCCATGGAAATGCAGTCATCAATTTGGCACGTTTGATTCACGTGACATGACACATTCATTGCCTGTGTCGGGTAGAGGAGGGTGTACAAAACATTTTCTACACGACTTAGCCCAAAAGCAAACAAAGATGAATCATAATGCAATTATCTCCTACGCATGCAACAATAATAACGACGATGGCTCAAAGGTGTGGAAGGAAAAACAAGTGCCAATTTAAAATGTTGTGAATTGTGATATTTACGTGCTACACATTCACTATGAGTACCGCCTCACGTCTGCTGAAAATGCAGTTTACAATGCACACAGCATACGAATGTATGTTTATTTTTATTGGCTTTGCCTGGCTGATTGTACGTGGATAGTGGGAGAGGCCTCAGGAGTCCTCGTGTCTGGCACCACTATCACGGGTAAGCACCTGGGAAAAGCACACTTTCGCGGAAGTATGTTCCTATTTAACATAACGTTTTATTGAAAAGATTGAAATCGCCAACAAGAAGAAGCTGCGGCTTTCTCAAGCAGCACTGCCCAGCAGCTGAATGCAACTAACGACCTCCAGTCTAGACGCCCTTGCCCTGTAAACGAAATGAGACAATAACGCCTCTCTCGCGAATGTGTTGTGGGTTTAAACGGCCGCTATCCCAACGGTACGGCTTTTGGAGCAGAAGCTTACAACAGGATGCCCTTTCTGACGCCAACCTCCTTTGTCAGAGAGTCCTTAAGTCGTTATTTGTTTGGAAGCTCCACCCAGACCTGTTCACCAAGGGAGAACCTACCAAGAGTGCCAGCCTCTAGGCCTGCTCACCAAGGGAGACCTAGCAGGAGTACTAGACTGTAGACCTGTTCCACAACTAAGATCATAAGCCGTAAAACAAATTACGATTTTCCACTTAGGTCCGCTCAATATTGTAAAGTGAAATAATTCTGCACTCTGACGTTATTCATTTTAGAGTAGATAACCCGCCCCGACCCCCTCTGCAATACCTGTTTAATAAATAGAAGCTCATCCCTTCGATCAAAACTGCTGGTTTCAAAGCGTCGAAAAAATGCATTAAAAGTCAAAGTGCTATTTCAATACTGATGTTTACAATAATTTGAAATTGCTAAATCGCTGGAGTATCTATATAGTATACTTGAAATAGCTGTTTGCCGAATAAATGGGGAGGTTTACGAGTGTATCTGTGCGTCTGTAGAGTGTCTGGTGCAGCTGGTACCGTGCTTGCACTATGGACCGACAGACCCGCGATCGAATCCCGCTCACGGCCAACACCAGTGACAATTTTCTGAACCGGTCCTGGGCCTTCCTTATGTCGACGCAACCTGTGTAAACAAAGGCGGCCGGGCGTGGTGCGAGAAACCCACAACTTCGTGTGCTGTGCTGGCCTTTATAGCTGCTTGCTTCCAGCACTTGACCATACAGCCTGTCAAGGCTATAAGGGGGAGCTTTGTCTTTTGTCTATAGTGCTCAAACAATCAGGTATTTACCCGCTTTGGTAAAGCAGCTAACTCTCAACCGTTCTAGTATTCATTTCAATCTTGGCCAGGGTCAATAGAATCCTTTCAATATTTCGTGAGAGCCAACAAACTGGGCAGGATCGTGTTGGGAAGTCTCGTAAAATGTGCCACAGATACACGCGCAAAACCACCGGAGGGCTGAGGACCCACAAACTAACATCACGAATTGTTCGCTAGTGTTATCGGTGGAGCGTAGGCGATGCGATTGTCTTCGCATACCAACGGGACCTCGAACTCCCTACACCAGGCTCCCGAACGAGTCCATCGGTTAACTTCCATCGGGCTGTGCCAAAACATGCATTCAACAATCTGCCCGTGCGCGTCGTTCCGCAAACCTGCTTTCCCCCGCCACCGTTTAGTTTGTGTACGCCACGCGGCCCAATTGCCCCGGTGCGCCTTGGAGACGAGGGAAGGCGGGGAGGGAAGGAAGGAGGGGGGGAGAGGAGACGATGCAAACACACCCCCCTCAACAGTGGTTTCCTCGCTCGTGCAGTCAGCCGTGCAGCGCAGTTCAGGCGATGATCGGTGCGAGGGGACGCGCGGTGGTGCTGAAACGGACAGCGCCACTCCTGCGATCGGCGGCGGGTGGACGACGCATCGGGCAGCGGCGCCGATCCAACGCTTCATTATAAACGCAGCCGCTGAAGAGCCCGCGGCAACGAGCCGGTGTCGCTGCAAGACTGTCGCTGCTCCGGCAACGATGTTCATTCCGCGTGCCCGCGTGCACGTGCGGGTGCTCGCTTGCGCGTTTCAAAGTTAAGCTGGGCTCTGGCGACAACCGACGAACGCAAACACACAACGACGACAACAACAGGCGTCCGCTGTAAAGTGAACAACCCTGGGCGCCGTACGGTGATTGAACATTAAGAGCCTCCCCCCCCACACACACATCCACCGTTCAGGATTATGGGTCCCACGTTTAACGCGAGCGCCGTGAACGTGTCTCGACTCCGCGGCGTGCTCATCAACGCCACGCGGGGTGGCGACATGCCCTTCATGACGGACGCGTGGCTCGTACCGCTCTTCTTCGCTCTCATCATGCTCGTGGGGCTGGTGGGCAATTCCCTGGTGCTCTTCGTCATCACGAAGAACCGGCAGATGCACACGGTCACCAACTTTTTCATAGGTGAGTCGTGTGTGCGCGCCAACGTCAAGCCGGCGGCACCGTGCGTGTCAGCGTGCGCGGAAGCAACTGTGGGCGCTCGCTGCGTGCTGTGGCATGTGCTGAGAGGCAGGGTGGCGCAGTGGTAACATCCGCGCATCACCGGAAAGAAGGTCTTGCCCGAGGTGGATCGGTTCCCACCTCGGGCGCCTTTCTGTGTGGAGTTTGTGTGCTTTCCCGCCGATGTGCGCGGGTTTCCTCCGCGTTCTCCGGTTTCCATCCCACACCTGGAAAGCACGAATTAATGAATTGGCCGAAAGCAGAATTATATATAGGATGCAGTGTCTGGCCGGTTGGCGCCTGCTAACCGCGTGGCTTAACTCGCCCACCCTGCAGGTTACCTCGCGCCTCTGAGTCATTCTCTCTTCGAAGGGATTCCTTCGAAATCAAATAAATATGCGCGCTATATAAACTAGACGTTTTTTTTCTCTATAATTATTATCACGAACGCCACTATTGCAACGCGTGGCTTCTGCTCTAGCCGTGTCGCCCTGGTAAGCCGATGGTAAGCAGCGAATACATCTATCATTATTATTACGACGTGCTATTATGATGCAAAGACACTCAGCAATCCGGAAGAGAGGGGAGAGAGGTGCGGTAGTGGATATCGCGCTGCGCTGTGAATTTTCGAACCTGCGTCGAGTCCCAGCAGCGGCTAACATCAGCGACAGGTCCTGTGCGCTCTCAGCTCTTCACCAGGCCGCACTGAACGTCGTGGTGAAGTATGGTCAAACAACCCCGATGACCGACAAGCGTGCGTGGCTTTCGTCCAGCAGTGAAGGCCTCCCCACGCCGGGTCAAACATGGGCTAGTTGGACCATACTTCGCCACTCAGGATCATGCGGTTTCTGACAATGGATGGTCTGTGGTGAAACGGCATCGGCTATAACGAGCTTTGGAGGGACGATATTTGTTTTTGTTCTTTCACACTGACCAGACTTGTTGGAATAGGTGGGGGTACCCACACTTTACCCCACCACAGGCAACCTACCAATGGACTTACTGTACTGTATCCATGTGTAGTCCTTGGCGGACCGAGGCATAGAACAAAACGTGACTGGCATCTATGATTCAACAGGTCCAGCATAACAGTCACTATACCACAGCGACGCATCTGCGCTTCTAGACTGTTAACAAGGTGGTCAGTATGTATCTAGAAAACACTGTACGTGCGGAAAGCCGGCAACTACTTTTACACTATACTTTCAATAGCCTGCCAGTAAAAAAAAACACATATTTTATCCCAAGTATTTATGCCCGTTTTTGCTCTTTCGGGAGAGTCGTGTCGAAAGAGAGAGAGAGGAGGAATGCTTGTCACGGCTATCCCGAAAAAGCATCCGTTAAGAGCACGTTGACCGGAGCGCTAACCAGTCGCGGATCCAAGAGGGGCATGAGGCGAGGTGGTCATACCAGGTGGTCATACCACCTCACGCCACAATCCCTCAATTGAGACCCTACGAAGCGGTACTTCATTGACATTTACCGAGAGAAAATATACGTGGAATTGTGTTTATTTAGTGCCTTATCTAAGTTTGAGCTGCCTCTGGTGCAAAAATATTGACGTGATAGTTACTTTTCAAAGCTGTACATTCGAGATGTACATTGTTGTGAAATGTTGAGAATTGCTCTCCATGGTGGTTAATTTGGGATAGCCGTGTCGAGTATTGCTCCTCTCTCCTTCGCGACGTTTCGGCTCCCGCGTTGGAGGCATCATCAGGCGTTTCTGATCATCAGGCGTTTCTGATAATGCTTGCAACGTGGGAGGCAAAACATCGACACGGCTATCGCGAAAGTACAGCTATGCTGAGTGATTCCCAGGCACCGAGCCGTGAAAACCTAGATCAGTGCGTTGTGAAATGTTTTTCCCAAGCACACGACCAATAGTCATTTTTGTGCCTCGAAACCACGTCCTGAAAAGCAACACTATTTAATTCTAAAGGGCAATATACACACTGAGACATGATATCGCGAGTTACATTATTACAGAAAGGCGGGCAGGCAGACCAAGCAATGTTCACCAGAAACGTGTTCAACCTCGGATGGGAAGCATTATGTGAGCGCCCATTAGCGGACCTACTTGGAGTTAATGAGGCGCTTTGGTGCTCCTCCGTCTGTGACGAGAAAAAAAATGCCCATTGGCGTCCCAATCCTTTTAGCAAGGGGACAATTGAAGTGTGATGTATGAGTCATCCTGTGACGCACCAACGACAGGTCCATTGAGTCAGCCAGCCAGAATTAATGCAAGCTGGAAGGAACCGTTGACCTTTCGTAGCTTTTTTTCACACTTGTCCAGCGGTGGAAGGGTAAGCAAGTCATAACATATCAGGGCACCAGGGGGCAATTTAGTCATGGCAATTGACCTAGGCAGCATGGCTTTGGACTGTGAGAGGAAACCGGAGTACCCGCCAAAAACCCACGCGGACACGGGAAGAGCATACAAACTCCATCCGAGCCGGTGATCGAACCCGGGTCCGCTTGCTTTGAGGCGGCAGCGCTGCTCACGGTGCCACCGTGCCGCCCCTTTTGATTATTTTTCGTGGCTAAGCGAAACGTCGAGAGGAAAATCGCTCGACACGGCTAACCCGAAAGAACAGCTCTGAAGAGCATCCATCATTAATCGAGCAGTGAAACCCTACATCAAAGCAGTAAAACCCTACATCAAAACATTGGCTTTTGTTGTCGTGGTGTCTGCAACGCCAGTGAAAGTCGCTTCATCCCCGTTCGAAGTGTTTATTTGTAAGCCTCGTAATTTCTAATGAAACGCTGCTAATTTCACGCGAGTTGTGCCGCAATGTGACGTGCTTACAATGGGCGTGTGTGTGTCTCCCTCCTGCTTTAGCCAACCTGGCCGGCACGGATATCGTCTTTCTGGTTTGCTGCGTTCCATTCACCGCCACGCTCTACCCACTGCCCAGCTGGGTGTTCGGGGACTTCATGTGCAAGTTTGTCAACTATCTTCAACAGGTTGGCTGAATTTAACACGAAGGCTTTCGTGACCAACGGTATCTATAGTCTAGTTCTTTTCATGAGTTAGGTCACGTAAAAAGTGTATAAGTGTCGTGAACGCTCCTCCAACCCGTCCGTTACGTTGGAGAGCGAGCCCACGACACCTGCAATGAAGGTACGACGTTTCGCTGATAGTCGCAATCAGCTTCATCAGGGACAAGGATCTGGTAAGTCCCTTACCAGATTCATTATAGGTTGGCTGAGTTCATAACAATAATAAGTTGTTGTCTTCACCACATGCAAGCCGTTATATCTAGATGCACACGCACGCTCAGATCTGCATGTCGCTCTCGTTTACGGTTGGTTAATACGTACGTTTGTGGTATCGCAGGAATCCCGCTTCGAAAACGTGAAAACTGGCAGGGTATTTTTTTGCTGTAATAAGAAATATCTGTAAGCTGGCTATAAGCACACCTCATGTAAGGGCAATCTACGTGACCCAACCCAAACAAGGGATATAGTATGTACGCATGAGTATACATTGAATGCATTTTACAACTACAACACGGCTCAAAATGCGACACGTACATTGCGATTTCCATCCATCCATTATCAAAAACCGCTTAATCCTGTACAGGGTGGCAGTGAGCCGGAGCCTATCCCGGCAGATGCAGAGCACAAGGCAGGGCTATACCCAGGACGGGACTCCAGTCCAACACAACATTACTATTTAAAGTCATTTATCGTGTTCTTAATGTTAGATTAATAATAATAGCATTTTATATAGCGCCTTTCACCCGAGGGATTCAATGTCCATAACCTTTCCCCCATTGCTTGGGGTTCACCATCACTGCGTATCGCTGATACACGGCCACAGCTATTTGTTCAATATTAATGCGATAGGCGACTCATGCCTTTGTCGGCAATAGCTTTGTGCCGTGTAGGGACCCAAGGGATTTAGCTTAATGAAAGCTGCATCGCCTCTGCTGTGTGAATTCTCTTGTGGCTGAATGATTCCGTGCCAGCGAGTGCATGTGGCTGCCAATGTATGCATATATTGCTCTTAAACGCTTCTTAAACACGCGAGTGTGAATGTATCTGGTAATATGTCTCGACAATTCTTCAAAGAGAAGTGACTGGTTTCGGCTGACGGCTTAAGGTTTGATAAAAAATACGTAAAATTAGCAGCTTATTAAAGGCTTGCTCGATTTAAGAAAAGCATTGGCTCTTCGCTGGGTCCGACAGCAGTAAAGCTGTCGGTGGACACGTGGTGTTTTTGGTGGCTCTGGGAATCAGCGTGCAGCCACTGTGATTAAGAATAAACAAAATAGAATTTAGATCGCGCCACGGTGTACATTCAACTCCTGGCCATGGACGAGACACGGATACGAAGGGTTAGAAAGGAAACCGCAGAGAAGGGGATTCAGCCAGGCGGTCAACTCGCCAGACAATGCTTGCTATATTACTGTAAATTCGTTAAATTCGTTGTATTACTTTCTGGATTGATATGTTGTTTAATGTCGGTTAATTCGTACATGTTTTGTATCGCAGGAATCCCGTTTCCAGTGCTTGCAAGCTCACAGGGTATTTTTCAGCTGTAATAATAAACATCTATATCTACCTTTACAGAACGGATCGTGAAATAAAACAGCACACTATTGTAAAGCATTACAATAGTAATGGTTTACATTTGAAAGCGCCTTTCACCCGAAGGTTGCATAGCGCTGTACACACCTAAGATTGGGGGACAAAACACACACGCGCAGGGAGATAAACACAAGTGTGACAGGCTGACAAGCGGTAAGACCCCGTAACTAATGCTTCAGTGGAGTAAATAAATTCCCGACTGACAAATTACGTACACTTTTTAGAAACAGGTGTGAGCCTTGGGGTTAAGATTTCAACGAAACGACAGACTCGACGGACCTGACTTCCGTTGTAAGTGAATTCCACAGCCTCGGGTGTGCATTGGTCGTGCGGCATTCGGAATGCGCTGGATTACTGTCCCTGGTCACATTCGGGAGTTAACCACGGGTGCAGAATCAGTGTCACATCTATTGCTAACAAAAATACATTGCACCAGATGAAAGCTGATTTTTTTTTAAAGGGGTCGAGATAGGTTACGTGCCACCTATGTGACCCCGTAACACTATCATTTATACTCGTTCCCATTCATGTCTTTGCACAGATACTCTAAATCCTTGGATTTACGGCACAATAGAAATGCATACTGTCAGGGTGTAATATTATTTATTTGTACATTCTGAAATGGTAAAAGAACCAGGGTACGATCACTTGGTCTTCAGCGAACAGGCCGAATCGGGGGGGTTAATAGGGGTGAGCATAGTTAGTGCCTTTTGTAATATATTGGTCGGTTATGTGTGAGCAGTGACTGCTGTCACCGCGACCCTCACCAGGACAAGCGGTTTAGAAAATGGATGGATGGATGGTTATGTGTGCTTGACGTCTGCCTGAACGGTGGAGTGCTACATAATTTGAAATGATAGCGTGTTGTTGAGCTATAGTCTTGCGAAAGGTTAGTGCAGACTGCCGTTTCCAAGCAGAGCAGCGGCTGCTGATAAAAAGAATAATAATTTTGTACCGATGTAGGTTTTCACAGCTCGATGTATGAGAATTGCCTTCGAAAGCTGCTCTTCCGGGATATCCGTGTCAAGCTCACCCTCCCCTCTCCCACGTTGGAGGCATCCTCAGGCGTTCTGAAACTGTCTGAATAATAATATTTGTAATTAGTAATCATTATATAACCAGGGCTAGGCATATGTAACCCGTGTCAACCGATGAGTTGATTTGCACGTATAAAGGTCGCACATATCAGAATAATAATTGATGCGCGATGGTAATACATTAAGCTACACACGCCCCACGATTTTAAAGACAGAACAGGTAACTATCAAATAGACATATGGGGGGTGTTGACAGAGTTGTCTAAAAGTGAAACGCTGTCTACTATCCGCAGGGGCGTGGGAAGTCGTTGTGGCTGTGTGGCTGATGATTCGCCTGTTATTATCGCAGGCCCAGTAAATGTAATTTGAAGTTGTGATGCGTCCTGGTGTGACTTCACATCCTTGGTGGTGGAATAAATTCGTCGCAGATGACGGGTGGATTGTGTGACACAGGAGGAGGATTGCATAACAATACGCAAAGGAGAAATTTACCATTTGGAATCCTCAAGTGCATCCACACACACACATCATTCATTTAGTCATTCTGATATTTTGGTTAACTGTCGCGTCAACCTGGTCTCTCTGTCATGCGATCACGGGCCGTTTGCAAAGAACAGAGAAACGAAGCGGGCTGGGCCCGGTTACAAATGCGTCATGTCAACGATAATTTCTTGGCCTCTTATTAGCTGACAGCCTTTGTGACATAACAAGCAGCCCAGTAGATGGCGCACAAAGTATTGTATGTCCATTCCATTCCATTTTCAGAAACCGCTTAATCCTATACAGGGTCGCGGTGAGCCGGAGCCTATCCCAGCAGACACAGGGCGCAAGGCAGGGGAACACCAAGGATGGGACGCCAGTCCATCGCAGGGCGCCTGGGGGAATTTAGTCAATACGCCAATTAACCTGGCAGCATGTCTTTGGACGGTGGGAGGAAACCGGAGTGCCCGGCGAAAACCCACGCGGACACGGGGAGAACATGCAAACTCCACACAGAAAGGCACCTCGAGCCGAGATTCGAACCCGGGACCTTCTTGCTGTGAGGCGGAAGCGCTACCCATCACGCCACTGTGCCGCCCTGTATTGTATGTTGTCTTTTTTCATTGTTTAATCCTCTTAATTTTATTTATTCTTATTTCATTCTTATCCTAGTCGTGTCACGTGACAAATCTGCAGATGATCTCGCCAATCATCTCGTGGGCTGTTCTCTGGTCTCGGAACTGATCGCATGAGCATCGTCATCTAGCGGTGCTCGTGAGAAACAAACCTGGCCCAGGTGGCCAAAGGCGGCCGTTTCAGCCGTGGTAACATCTGAGCCTCACAGCAAGAAGGGCCCGGGTTCGAATCTCGGCTCGGGGTGCCTTTCTGTGTGGAGTTTGCATGTTCTCCCCGTGTCCGCGTGGGTTTTCGCCGGGCACTCCGGTCTCCTCACACCGTCCAAAGACATGCTGCCAGGTTAATTGGCGTACTGACTAAATTTCCCCAGGCGCCCTGCGATGGACTGGCGTCCCACCCTCGGTGTTCCCCTGCCCTGCGCCCTGTGCCTGCCGGGATGGGCTGCGGCTCACCGCGACCCTGTGCAGGATTAAGCGGTTTCTGAAAATGTATGGATGGATACCTCACCGACTGGGTCTGTCGGGTGGAGGCGGGTAAACGACACTTACTTTTCACGTGACCAAAGCCAAGAGCCATTTATGACGGACAACTAGAACACTGATGGTGATGTTTGCAGGTGACGGTGCAAGCCACTTGCATGACCCTGACGGCTATGAGCGTGGATCGCTGCTACGTCACGGTGTACCCGATCCGCTCGCTGCAGCACCGCACGCCCTGCTTGGCCGCCGGCGTCAGCATCGGAATTTGGATCGGTAAGAGAGGGCCGTGAAAAACGTACAACGGTATATATTTACATATTACTGTTTGTTGTCTCGTTGCTCAAATCTTTCGAGTCACCTGACCAGTGGCAGTGCATGGCAGCGTGGGAAGCTTTCTTCCACTTTCTTTGCGATTCTTCGAAGCACGATGGTCAGCCTCTGGACATCGTTGTCTTTCAGCTCGGCCTCGAAGTGTTTGGTAGAATTCGCAGGCAATACCGAGTATTACCTGACGGGGATCGCGAAATTGGTTAAAGGCCTTTTATTTTTCGATTCTTTATATTGATGACTTCCTTCAATTGTGTAGGTACATACACTCATTGCTCATGAACGTGTCGTCCTGCCGAGATAATTTGAGCAATAATATTCCCGCAATTACAGTGAAGAATAGAGGATATGGTGAATCACGATTACACCAATTGAGAAGTGTAATTTGCGCACGGGGATTTCGTATATACAAATCATCTGTCCGGCCATTCATTTCCAGTGGGGCGCTTTTCATAGCGAGGGTCGCACAGTTATGATTTTTAAAAACATTTCCTTACTTAAACA
The DNA here is from genome assembly GCA_036362915.1 of Geotria australis. NCBI lineage: Eukaryota > Metazoa > Chordata > Hyperoartia > Petromyzontiformes > Geotriidae > Geotria > Geotria australis. Next base: position 4,636,016 of record JAZEWU010000033.1, on the reverse strand, counting down.
CGTAATGGTATATTGTTAACAGGGCGGCACGGTGACGCAGTGAGTACCTGGGTTTGATTCCCGGCTTGGGTGCCTTTTTGTGTGAAATTTGAATGTTCTCCCCATGTCCGCGTGGATTTTCGCCACCGGTTGCTCCAGTTTCCTTCCACAGTTAAAAGACACGCTGCTGAGGATTTATGGGTCTTAATAAATTGCCCTGTCACCCTACGATGGACTGGCGTCCAATCCAGGGTGTATCTCTGCCTTGCATCCTGTGTCTGCCAGGATAGGCTCTGGCCCTCTGCGACCCACTACAGGATTAAGCAGATACTGATAATGCATGGAAACGTGAATAAATATAGTGAGGAATAATGCACCCGGTGAATTCATTAACATACATATGGTGATATGATGACATTAAGGGCTGAAATAAGGATTACATAATTCGATTTTAACGAGCTTCTAATGCACATATTAGAAGTCATACTGTAGCGTATACTTTAATCAGTCTTAATTATTACGACATTTAGAATCATCATTGCCCCACAATTGTCTACATTTATGCGGGTTTCATGCGATAAACATTCATAATTATATGTCGGGCTGTGAGTGACAATAAGCTAATGCACCTCCCATACATTTCTCCCCTTTACACTAATAGGTGCAGCTTTGTATCCTTGTGAACAGATTGCCAAAATTATGGTTGTTATTTTGTACGGGCATAACACGGCCCATTTATTTATTTGGATTGAAAGCATGCTGTTTGAGTAATTACTTGATGCCCAATTCCATCCATCCATCCATTTTCAGAAACCGCTTAATCCCGTACGGGGTCGCGGTGAGCCGGAGCCTATCCCGGCAGACACAGTGCGCAAGGCAGGGGAACACCGAGGATGGGACGCCAGTCTATCGC
>JAZEWU010000033.1:4624503-4635016 GCA_036362915.1 Geotria australis | reverse complement strand
ATTCCAACCCGGGACCTTCTTGCTGTGAGGCGGCAGCGCTACCCACTACGCCACCGTGCCGCCCGTGAATGAATATGTGCCACGCGTTATAAATGTAAAAATTTTATTATCATCATTAGATGTGACTGACCCCACCGGGCCGTCCTCCGACAGGGTCGCTGGTGATGTCTCTGCCCATGGCGCTGTACCACAAGACGGACACCAGGGAGTCGTTCGGACCCAAGACGTACTGCTTCGACGCCTTCCCGTCCGTGCCGCACGAGCACGCCTTCGTGCTCTACAGCTTCGTGCTGGTGTACATGCTGCCGCTCGTCACCATCTCCGTGTGCTACGGCATCATGATCAAGAAGATCGGTCGTCCGGTCGTGGAGCCAATGGATGACAACGTGCAGGTGAACTAAGCCCCCCATCCCCGCACCCCGGCGCGGAGGGTTGTTCCTCCCGTCGGTGAAGCGCGACCGCGATCATTTCTCCGACGGGTGTGGTTTTTTTTGCGGATGAGCTCATTGGCAGTGGCGTGCAGATGTTTGGTGATGCCCGGGGCCAACTCCGACTCCTTGATTGTATGCCCCCAAGACTCAAGTATAGGGCCTAGTACTGAGAAATGTGGGGAAAGGAAGACAACTTTGGGAACTATATCATTCGTTCATAAATTGAGTTGTAAGGCAGTACTGTAACGTGTCGACGGTCGTCGACAGGGCACAGTGGATGATGAAAAATAACGTCGAGCGGCGGCGACAGGGCACTGAAAGAGTTAATCAGCATTACGCACAGTATTTACACGTAACAGGTTCTCTACTCTGGTCTCGCTTATTAAAACACGGATCCACATTCACAGCAGCTTGTGGGACGCTTTAATTTCACTCTTTGGTTGGATGCCCCCCTGAAATGGATGCCCGGCGCCGTCGACCCCTCTGCCCCCCTTTCTGCACGCCACTGCTCATTGGCTCGCGATGTTCGCACCTGTACGGTACACGGATATTCGAAGGTGCGGCTCTGCACGCGGCTAATATGTGGCGAAAGGCGCAACTTTGTAAAATGGGCCCTTGGGTCTGAAAAGCCAACGCCGCTGAAACTGCCGCGTGGTATTTTGCGCGAGGAGTTATTACACATTACTGGTGAATGTTTTCAAGGCTCGGAGCGTGATCGTTGCTTTTCAAAGCTGTTCTTTCGGGATAGCCGTGTCACTGAGCGCTCCCTGTCTCTCCTTGGCGACGTTTCGCCTCCCACGCTGGAGGCATCTTCAGGCGTCTAGAGTTCCGAGTGTGCCTGGGTCATATACATTGTATGGCCCTCTGTGTTGTTCTGACGTCAACAAAAAATCCGTCCACCTCTTTGCCCGCAATCCCGACGGTGACGTCACCACGGCGCCTGTGCCAATCCCGGTGCACCTTGAGGCTATCACGCAGAGTTGTCGACGGCTCGCTGACAGGAGATTCACGGGGGACAGACCCAAGCGCCATCGGCTGCCTGACTGAGATGACTTGACTGGGGCAGCACCCCTTGACACTGACACTCGGCGAACCGGCCGAGTGTCAGTGTCAACCGCACTTCCTTTCCTCCCGTGCGGCCGCGCAGCTCCAGATCCTGACGGAGCGGAACGAGGCGACGCGAGCCAAGGTCACGCGCATGGTGGTTGTCGTGGTCCTGGTCTTCATGCTGTGCTGGGGGCCCATCCAGCTTTTCATCCTGTTCCAGAGCTTTTACCCGCACTTCAGCTTCAACTACACGACGTACAAGCTGAAGACGTGGGCGAACTGCATGTCGTACGCTAACTCGTCCATCAACCCGTTCGTCTACTGCTTCTTGGGCGAGAGTTTCCGCAAGACCTTCAAGAAGGCCTTCCCGTGCCTGTTCAAGGCTCGCGTCGCACCCGTGCCCGACAGGGCCTCCACCGAGATGAACAACATGAACCGCAGGGGCGCTTGAGTCAGGAGGGCACTGCCGCACCCCGGTGAATGTCGAACGTTGGAACAACGTTGCCTCGCGTTGCCGACATGTCCTGTTTGGTTTTTGTTCTTTCCCTCCCTCCCCCGGTGTCGGTCTCCTCGTTGAGACAACTGTGTTAAGTAACGCATCGTTCGTCGAAACGCTCAGAGACGTGATTCCGGACGTCAGACGGTGTAATGGTATTCGGGAAAAACAGTTGTGAAGAGGCTCTGATTGCCACCAGTGCAACTCGCGGCAACGGTTACAGATCAATCATGAATAGAGACCAGAAGAGCAAGAACAGGGTTTTGCTATTTTTTAAAAATAATTTCCGTTTCAGCCGCGACCCATACCAGAAAAGGGGGAATCTTGAGAATTGATAGATGAGCGTGATCGAATGGATACAAATGCACCCAAACACTATGCACCTCCAACAATGTATTCAACTCATAAACGGGATGGAATTGCAAACGGCCTTTTGTGCCCTGTGTAATAAGTGTTTCGGATTTGGGGAGCAAATGTCATTTGACATAGGGGACATGTAATGGATGCCATCGAATCACAGGCACAATCGGGACACTCTTAATGTAGACAAACGCATGTATCGCCACAGACAGTCTCCGCGGTAGAAAATAAACGGTAAACAACTCCACTTGAGGTGGAGGGGGGGGGGCACGGTGGCGCAGTGGGGGGCATGGTGGCGCGGTGAGTAGCGCTGCCGCCTCACAGCAAGATTCCCGGCTTCGTTACCGGCTCGGATGCCTGTCTGTGTTGAGTTCAGCAGGGTTGCCTGTTCAAATCACAAGGCCCCTTTACAAAGCGGTGCCTTTCATCACTGATCAGGAACGTGCAGAGCCGCAAGTTTGGATATGCATGAGGCATACAGGTGCAAACATGTATAGCTCTTCACTCACCGATGAAACGGGGATTTGCTGTAGCCATAGACAGCCACGTTCGAACCAATCTGTTTGCGTTTGTTCAAACTGTGGGTGCAACAATACGGACCACACAGGTATTGCGGCGCAATGGCGATGAAATAGGGGCTAATTTTGCCACACGGAGCAACGTGTGAAGCAATCAACACCTGTTTGGTTTCAGTGCGTGGAAACGGTGACACAAACCCAAGGCGCGCCGGTGTTTTTCCGAGAGACGTCTAGCGCAAATGTTTGCCCCACGCATATCCGCAGTGACTATATTGCACCATCACGACCTTGACTTTCAACGGTTATTTGAATAAGGTTGTTTGGTGGCTAATTATTATTTGGCGCTCGCAGTTTCCAAGTCGGAAAAATAACCTTTCGAAAAATGTTGCTTTCCGGAATAACATACAAATTCTATGCACAAACTCATTATGCCTTTTTCTGTAGAGCATTTCAGATGAAAGAAAACGTATACAAGCAGAATGCTGTGCTCTATTTCTACATATAAACAAATACAAATGTTGTACTGATGTAGGTTTTCACGGCTCGATTCATGATAATAATAATAATAATAGTAGCGTTTTATATAGCGCCTTTCACCCGAGGGTCACAAAGCGCTGCACAAGGGCCGCGAAGATGGTTGCTCTTTGGAGCTGTTCTTTCGGGATTGCTCAATCACCCTATTAAGCCATGCATATCTGCGTGCATGACTATTAGCTTTCCCTACCAATATTATTATGTATGCGTATGTTTGTTAAGAGCTGCTAGTAAAATACCAGCCATAAGGTTTGTATGGAAAAGCTAGCGGGATGTAAACAAAACTAATCGTGAAGTAGTGATTCTTCTTCTTTGCGATTCTTCGAAGCACGATGGTCAGCTTCTGGACATCGTTGTCTTTCAGCTCGGCCTCGAAGTGTTTGGTAGAATTCGCAGGCAACACCAAGTATTTCCTGACAGGGATCGCGACGTGAACGCTTCTACCTTGACCCCCAAGTAGTGATTTAAAATGCAATCTTCTTCTTTGCGATTCTTCGAAGCGCGATGTTAAATTACAGTTTCCCATTTTCTTACACAGCCCCTTGCATTTTCATTGAACTCCGCAAGGTCTTTTGAGCTGCAGAGGTTGGGTAGTAGAGCACAGACAAGGCAGTGTTCCATAGTATGGTCTGCTTCTCCACATTCACAGGTGGTTGGGCCGGTCTTGTAGCCCCATCTGACCAAAGCATCTTTTGATCGTCCCGTTCTAGTTCTCAGGCGGTTGAGTGTCTTCCACTGAATCCATGGTGCATCTGAGCCAGGAGGGAAGTCTTCAGCAGGTGGGATTCCCATGCCAGTTGCAGGAGGGTCACTCTCAAGCTTTTCCGTCCAGAGCTGGAGTCTGGTTTCCCCTCGAGATGTTGTTAGGGGCTGCACATGGCTGAGGAAGCTTCTTCTTGACTTCAGTCGTTGGGCCGGGGGTTGACGTCCATATATAAATCGCACTTGCAGGATGCGTTGATTATTACAAAAACAACACGTGCACGCACATGGCCGTCTTTCAAAGAACCGACCACAGGTGCAGAAGGACCGTGCCCTATTAAGTTAATAGCGATGTCGACAAAAATGCGCGCAAAGCAGCTCTTGTGAGCAATATAAGAGGCAATTTAGCTATCTCGAGATTTTTGCGAAATCCTTGAAATAATAAGTGAGCATCGTGCCACGACAGAATGTCCTTTGACAGCATGCTGTGGAAGTTTACACAGGTGTGGTGGGTTGACATATTGATAAGAGCGTTCATATTTTTTTCATAAGCTTGTAAGGAAAGCAAGCTGCGCTAAGCCTGAATTGTAAGAATGATAGGAACCATTACCTGTTCCGGGCGGAACGGTTCCGCGGTGAGCAGCGCTGCCGCCTCACAACAAGACCCCCGGGTTTGAATCCCGGCCCGGGTGCCTTGCTGTGTGGAGATTGCATGTTCTCCCCGTGTCCGCGTGGGCTTTTGCCGGGCACTCTGGTGTCTTCCCACCGTCCAAAGACATGCTGCCAGGTTAATTGGCGTACTGACTAAATTTCCCCAGGTGCCCTGCAATGGACTGGCGTCCCATCCTCGGTGTTCCCCTGCCTTGCGCACTGTGTCTGCCGGGATAGGCTCCGGCTCACCGCGACCCTGTACAGGATTAAGCGGTTTCTGAAAATGAATGAATGAAAAATGAATGTTCACAAGAATACAAAGCTGCACCTATTAGTGTAAAGGGGAGAAATGTATGGGAGGTGCATTAGCTTATTGTAATAACATCAGATAGGAGATGGAAAAGGTCAACTGAAAACACGGCAATTCGAATTCGATTCTTCGAAGCGTGATGGTTGTATGACAGTTTTTTTTCCCATTGCAACAAGTTCTTCTTTAGTTGCAGACAGCCCTTCAACATTTAGAGATATAATAGTCAGTGCTGGCCTTAACGGCGGGCATTGACTTCTCTTCTTGCTCCAGACTGAGGGGCTTCTGGCATGTGTTGAGCTTCTGGACATCGTTGTCTTTCAGCTCGGCTTCGAAGTGTTTGGTAGAATTTGCAGGTAATACCAAGTATTACTTGACAGGGATCGCGACGTGAACGCTTCTACCTTGATCCCCAAACACGGCAATGGAGACATGGTACTGTCTCCGCGAGATAGATACATTTAACAATGTGTACCGTGGTTCCCGATTCGTATTTTTCTAAGTACACGCTAGCTGAAGCTGTTGGGATTTGATATTGACGGACGTGATATGCAATGGGTATGGAGTTTTGATTTCACTACCAATCCAAAAATATTTGTACTCAGTTCGAGGATTGACAATGTCTGCGAATGTTACTTATTTTAGCCACCAAAAATTGTTTTGAGCTGAACATCTAACCGAAAAAAATCTAGCCAGTCAATCCACTAAAAATCATGTTATGTGCTTTATCCGCATACATTTTATATGACACGTATACGTAAACTATTCTATGGATGCACAGTAGAAATGAGCGTAGTTAGAATATGCAGTAAGGACAATATGCTAAAGCAACGCACCTTATGGAAAATGAAAAGCACGCGTTTACTATCGTGGGTGGTAACGTATCATGGTGCGAACCCTCAAGGCTATCTTGAATTGTGTCCCATGCCTAGAACATTTGATTTCCTCTGCATGGCATTTTCAGCTGGCCTGATTTCATGTACTACCACATGTTTGTCGTGACTGTTACACTGAATGAAGGGCCATGAGTCTCAATGAGCTTTGAAAGGGCTAATAAATATATATTACACGTGGGTGGCCATGTGACAGGTGTTTACATTGATTCAGTTCAAAAGAGTTTGCTAATACATTTAACATTCTGAATTCACACTATTGAAACTGTCCGCTCGGTCCCTGCTGAGAGCGCGAATTTCAAGCTCTCGAACCACATATTATCAGAACATATCGCGGCATATGGTACGTGGTTGAGGAGTAATAAGACATGTTGAAAAAAAAGCCCATAACGTGCGCTCGGAAGCGTGGATCGATAGACGGACAGACTTCATCTTGGCGTCGGGCCTGTTACTAGCTGTTTATTATTGTTATTATTGCTTGCATTAGATCGTTGCTGCTGGTGTGAATTATGTTCAGATTCAGTGGCCTGGCTGTGCCTTTGAGTGTGCGTGGTGGCAAGTGCATTTAGGCCCAGCTTCTTCTTCTTCTTTGCGATTCTTCGAAGCGCGATGGTCAGCTTCTGGACATCGTTGTCTTTCAGCTCGGCTTCGAAGTGTTTGGTAGAATTCGCAGGTAATACCAAGTATTACTTGACAGGGATCGCGACGTGAACGCTTCTACCTTGACCCCTTGGAATCTGTGGGGAAGCCTGTTTAAGCCTGATTGTGTTATTTGTGTTTAACGGCATTTTTGCTTGCTAGGTGGTCTTAGGAGTAAATATGACTGGTGCTGTGAGTTTGTTCTTGTTTCGTTGGTAATGACATTGATTTGGACTATGCGATGTATATTTGTGATGCAGCATCCTATCATACTGCATTATAGTGGTACATCCTTGATCGTTTCAGTCACAATGTATTCATGTCTCTGCAATTGGTGTATTTTAACTCTCATAGGTGTAGAGCCTCGATAAAGGTAACTGTCACTGTGAATATGGGGTGGTTACGTCGAATGAAAATAACCTATAGCCCTAGTGTCATGGTGAGGTTATTCGAAGGCGGTTTAATTGTGGGAGGATAGCACTGAAGGCCTAGGTGTAACATACACGGCCCGCCACTGCATTACAGGATTATGAGAGGTTGCCGACACGGTGGCGCGGTGAGTAGCGCTGCTTCCTCATAGTAAGAAGCACCCCGGTTCGAATCCCGGCTCGGGTGCCTTTCTGTGTGGAGTTTGCATGTTCTCTCCGTGTCCGCGTGAGTTTTCGCCGGGCACTGGTTTTCTCTCACAGTCCAAAGACATGCTGTTGTACAGGTTAATTGGCCTGCCGACAAAATTGCCCCCGGTGCCTAGTGATGGACTGGCGTCCTATCCTGGGTATTGTGCTGCCCTGCGCCCTGTGTCTGCCGGGGTTGGCTCTGGCTCACCGCAACCCCGTACAGGATTAAGCGGTTTCTGACAATGACTAAATGAATGAGTTAAAGTATTGTAACCATTGGTAGTAACCTTTCAAGTATCATATGTGAATTGCTTATGCAAATTAATTAATATACGACACGAAATCCGTGGAAGTGAATATAGATATACCTTCACGGTATGAGATATGGTTTCAAGGGCTGATATTCCAGGTTGAAGATGTATAACAAAGTAATAAAAAAAACGTAACATTGTATACAGGAATGTTTAGACATTGTCTTCAGGTGTACATAGTCCATTAGGGCTTTTAAAATATATATTTTGCAACGCGCCACAAATTTATAACGCTAATTAATCACCTGTTCCTGGCAAGTATTGCATAGCATACTTCCAACATCGTTAATGGACTGACAAGGATAAATATTGCAATGACCATTCTTAACCCTCTCCTATGTCCTATGTCTTATAATTCATTGATATCGCTTGACTCTCAGTTTTCTGTCTCCCCGTTGTTGATATGCCGTTCTCTGTCGTTGTTGACATGTCGTTCTCTCCGCAGCTTTGTGCAGCGCTTTGTGACCCTCGGGTGAAAGGCGCTATATAAATGCTATTATTATTATATGTTGTTCGCCTATGTTTGAATGCAATTTTAGTTCCTGAGCAGAAGATTGTCAAATTAATAAAAGGCTTTGTTTTAACAGTGATTGTATGATGTTTACATCATCTCAGTGTGCTTTAAGAATCACGTTTTAAATTTTGTATACAGATAATGGATCTTGATTATTGGTTGATGTATATAGTGGTTATCGTTGATGAAACGTAATGAAGTATAAAAGTGCACAAAGTAAAGCTTTTGGCATATATATTCTAGCGACGGAAGCGTGAGTAGTATTGTTAATTTAAATTCACGTTTGTAATGCTTCTTTGATAACGGTTTAGCATTTATTCATGCACATTCCACGTGAACATTTACTCATATTAATCTAACCATGAAATAGTGGTAAAACAGCGGCAGCTGTAAGCGTGGCTGCCTCCCCCCGACCTCCCTGTCCGGAAGCACTTTGGGGTCCTCTGGATGAAAGGCGCATGTCAAATATAATGCATTATTGTATAAAAATACATACATTGATGACCGAGGAAAATGTACACAATGCAATCAATTTCAAAATCATTCACAACAACACGAGTATGGACTCAGATGGGACTGTGTGGCAAAGGTTCCGTGATTTCCCTCGTTCACTGCATTCATAACCCCACACATGGTAGTTAGTGAATTTCTCCTCCTGGGTAACCACAGGCAGATCCCTCTGTGCATGGAATGGAGCAATCATTGCTTTTGTTCCTTTGGATTTTTATTATTTACTTTTCATTGTTGACATGCCGTTCTCATTGCAGCCCTTGTGCAGCGCTTTGTGACCATCGGGTGAAAGGCGCTATATAAAACGCTATTATTATTACTATTAATGCATTTTGACTCCATCTGCATTGCTTGCATCGGCGGAGATGTGAAGCCCATGATGTTCAGTGCGTGCATTATCAGGAAATAAATGCTTTAAAAAAAATAACAAGCGTTATTTCCGTATTTTACACACATACGATGTAGTGCTGGCATGCCCGTTTGCGGACAAGACATCTACGTAGAGAATTCCAACGCGCATTGAGCCATTGGGACATTGGTATTCAAACGTTTACAACCCTGAACCAGCGGTGGACGTTCTGCTTTCCTATCGTGGATACGAGTCTATCCATAAGACACCCACTGTTGACTTCCCCACCAGTTGTACTCATTCTTCTTCTTCTTTGCGATTCTTCGAAGCACGATGGTCAGCTTCTGGACATCGTTGTCTTTCAGCTCGGCCTAGAAGTGTTTGGTAGAATTCGCAGGCAATACCAAGTATTACCTGACAGGGATCGCGACGTGAATGCTTCTACCATGACCCCCGTTGTACTCATTAAATGACCCCCAGAAAAACGATGGGCTGAATGAAGCCTCAACGAGGATTTGAGCTTTTAGATCGTGACCCACTTACTCTTCCACTGAGCCACATGGTCAGAAATTAACATGTGATGGTTGCTCTTCAGAGCTGTGCTTTAAGAATAGCCGTGTCAAGCGCTCTCCCTCTATCCCTCGCGACGTTTCGCCTCCCACGTTGGAAGCATCATCAGGCGTTCGAGAGCGTTCGACACGGCTATCCCGATAGAACAGTTCTGAAGAGCAACCATTTTTTCTGCTGTAATAATAAACATCCATCCATCCATTACGAATCGAGAGTTATTAAGCAGCTTGCCTGTTATAAGTTCAAAGAAAGTTACGTGCCGCGCGTGTTGAAGTGCTTGAGGGCTGTATTGATGCTACGTAGGAAAGCCACACATGAGTCCAGGGATGTTTTCCAGGAGGCTTCTATCAGGTTTTTGTTAATTTTGTGCATTCGTAACCATCGCTCAGTAGCAACCGATGTATATTGGTACTGATTCATCTGTGGGTATTATTTTTAAATATAATTAGAAACAACACAACAATAGCACTGTGCGGTTAACGTAGTAAGTCAATGAATAAAACAGCTACGTTAATTTTACAAAAATATAACTTCGGGAAGCAAACGGAACGTGAAACATTTGAGTAGAATACGCAATAAGAACCACCTGGGGCTACAAACAACGTGCTTATGCGCTTATATTGGGCGGGGGGGGAAAGTGGATTTTGTTTCAATCCGGCAAAATTTGACCCATGACACCCACACACGCGGTGAGTATCCTATTATATATAATCCACCTGCGGAAATAACCATGGCAGCTATGTGATTCGAACCATGAACCGCCATGAACCAGCATGAACCCCTGCTCATCATAACAATCAGTTTCACATCAGTAATGGATTTAAAATATGTCTGAGCGCATCAGTGGTGCGAAATATGTCAGGTTGAAGGTGGTGGAAAGAGCAACACTTTATCCCATTGCAAATGACTTGCCGATAAACTGACTGTGGGGGCTCCACTTATGCCGCTGGGTGCGTCGAGGCGTCGGGAGATTTTAGTTAATTGCCCGCCTGAGAACTAGAACGGGACGATCAAAAGATGCTTTGGTCAGATGGGGCTACAAGACCGGCCCAACCACCTGTGAA
>JAZEWU010000033.1:4557881-4606123 GCA_036362915.1 Geotria australis | reverse complement strand
TCTTCGCGGCCCTTGTGCAGCGCTTTGTGACCCTCGGGTGAAAGGCGCTATATAAATTGAAATTATTATTCATACAGAAATACGTTCCCCTCTGCTGTCTTCTCCCTATGTGCTCGTGCTTCACATCAGCTAATGGTAACAATGACCAAACAAGGAATGCAAACAATGTTGAGTGATCACAGTAATAATGAGGGGGCACATATCAAATGTGCACCCTGTTGTAGTACAGCTCATACGGAAGACAGTCAATGGCCAACCTAGAATACTTTTTGGGGAACGTGGCGAGTTGTTGTTGGCGGTTTAAATAGCTGGCATCCAGGTTTCTCCGGGTTTGCCGGTTGCCTCCCAGTGGTGAGGGTATTGCAGCAGAATGATACTGTTGGAAGCACTTCCTGACACCAACCTCCTTTAGTCGGAGGATATGGCACATGGTGGGTGGTAGAAAATGTAAAGGTGCAGCCGTGGAATTCCTTGGTCACACCACTGCTGGTTCAAGGGCCTTTACTAAAATGATTGGATCAGTGGCATTTACTTCTCGCACTTTACTTCGGCTAACAACAATGTTGATGATCTTAACGGCAAAATATTTGGTCATGTTAGAGATTGTACCTGGGCGACACGATGGCGCGGTGAGTAGCGCTATCGGGATAGCTGTGTCGAGCGATCCCCCTCTCTCACTCATGCTTCCAATACAGTATCTTTGTTTCTTGTCCAGAGTCCAAAGACATGCTGTCCAGGTTAATTTTCCTGAATACATTTCTCCCGGTGCCCTAATATGTTGTAGTTTGCTTACCCCTCCCAAGTGGACACCTGTTAAAAAGAGCTACATAGCTCAACGGTTCCTTCCAGCTGAAATACAAACTGACTGATCCAGCAATGGAGTGAGCATGGCTGTCGATGCATGCATTGTAATGCTCCTCAGAGTGATGGGGGAACATAATAATAATATACGTCATTTCCTCCATCCTAACAAAAGCCATTCTACATACTACAATGTTTTGATGATAATGTGCTTTTCGTTGATTGCGTACAATTAACGTTAAAGACAAATATTGGCTGGTCCAATCTTACAGGCTTGATTGCGGGAGCAAAACAGTATTATAACTACATATGCATTGTACGTGATTGAAAGAAGGTCTTTGCAAGTATTTATTCTCATGTGCTAGTCTGTTCATCGTTAGCATAAATAGCCATGCGCTATCCCCTGCTGGATGAAGGCAACTTCTTCACCCCTGCTCGTGAGACGATCAAATCGCTCCATCTCCGCACTGGTTGTCCCGTCTGGCATCGTTCCTACCCTTGGCTGCAATTCCATCACCAGCCTTTTCCATCTGCTATCGAACGTCCATTGATGCAGGGTGTCTGTGCAGTGGTAACATCTGCGCCTGACAAAAATAATATCCTGCCCGAGGCGGTTTGAGCACTGCCTCGGGTGAAGCACGGGCACTCTGTGTGAAGTTTGTGTGACCTCCCCCCGGTTCTGCATAGGTTTCCTCCGAGTTCTCCGGTTTCCTCCTGCAACTTCAAAAACATTCGTTAATTAATTGGCCGATAACATCATAGTATATGATACAGTGTCTGGTGGGTTGGTGCAGGCTCACTGCGTGGCTGCCTTCCCCCCCACCTCTCTGCAGTTCCCTGCAGCGCCTTGGGACATCTACATAAATGTAATACGTTGTTATTGTCACATTCTCCTCAAAGCTGACTTGCGGCTCGACTGACATTTCGTCAGCGGAAATGCAGTACCATCGCGACCTCGATGCGAGCCAAAATAAACTGACAACCTTGCAAATGTAGGATTGATTGTTGCTCTTCAGAACTGTTTTTCGGGATAGCCGTGTCGAGCGATCTCCCTCGCGACGTGTCGCCTCCCACGTTGGAAGCATGAGGGGAGAGAGGGGGATCGCTCGACACGACTATGCCGACAGCGCTACGCATAGCGCCATCGTGTCGCCCAAGTATACATTCTAACATGACAAAATATTTTGCCATTCAAATCAGCAACATCGGTGTTAGCCGTATGTCTGGAATCAAACTGAGGCCGTCAAGTTCATAGAACAGTGCATGAAGCAATATGCCACGGATCCAATCAATTTAGTAAAGGCCCTTCAGCCAGCAGTGGTGTGACCAAGGAATTCCACGGCTGCACCTTTACACTTTTTTTACCAACCACCATGTGCCGTATCCTCCGACTAAATGTGCTTGGCGTCAGGAAGGCCTTCCGGCAGTATCATTGTCTTTCAATACCCCCACCACTGGGAGGCAACCGGCAAACCCGGAGCAACCTGGATACCAGCCATTTAAATCGCCAACAACAACTTACCAGTCAGTCAGTCATTTTCAGAAACCGCTTAATCCAATACAGGGTCGCGGTGAGCCGGAGCCTATCCCGGCAGACAAAGGGCGCAACAACTTACCACGTTCCACGAAAATGTATTCTAGGTGAGCCATTGACTGCCTTTCGTATGAGTTGTACTACAACAGCGTGTAAATATGGTATGTGGTCCTCAGTGTTCCAATGACCACTCAACATCGTTTTGCACTCCTTGTTCGGTCGTTGTTAGCATTAGCTGATGTGAAGCACGGGCACTTAGGGAGAAGACAGCAGAGGGAACGTATTTCTGTAGATTGATAGTAATTATTTATTTTGGATATACTGCCACAGGATATCCGTGAGCGGCAGGTTGGCGCATTTGTAACAGTGGCTCCTGCCCGAGGCGGTTTGATTCCCACCTCGGGCGCCTTTCTGTGTGGAGATTGTTAGTTCATCCCCTGTTCTGTGTGGGTTTGATCCGGGTTTTCCGGTTTCCTCCCACAACTAAAAGAAAACCCCGCTCATTAATGAATTGGCCAATAATATCATAATATATAGGATGCAGTGTCTGGCGGCTGGCTGTGTGATTAACTCTCCATCTCTCCGTGCATTCCGCGCGCCTCTGAGTCGTTCTCTTTTTGAATAAATACAGTCGACATTGAACAAATTCTGTGCGCGTAATAAATTCTCCATTAAATTTAGATTAAATAACATCTAAAAAATCTGAATGGCCACAACCAGTCGCAGCCTTACCTGAGCGACAGAGGATAACTGAGCAACTGGCTGCAAACGAGCATTAGACTCCCAGATGGATGGAAGGATGGATATTTATTATTACAGCAGAAAAATACCCAGCGTGCTTGCAAGCTTTTTACGGGACTCCTGCGACACAACAAACATGCGAGTTGTTGACAAAAATTAAAGTGCCCGCCATATGGGCGACTTTGTTCGAAGCGCGTAAGACGTTCGTCAGACTTCACGATACAGGCAGTAGTTAAAAGGGCTGATGGTACGAGTGGGAATTTAATCCTGTAATTGCGTTAAAGTTTCAGAAGGGTCATCAATGAGAGGAAAGTGAAGTTGAAATTAGATACAAAAGCCTTCATGCTGTGCAGATAGAATGTGCTCTTATGAGGGAATTGAGCCCATTACCGTCAGTGCGGTCATCAATACATATTTGCATACAAAACCCATATACATTATACATAGATGGGGTTCACTCAATACAAGCAAAATTGAGGCTCAACCCCGCCTTAACTTCCGTGTTCTGTTGAGAGCGCACTTCGGGTCGTGATTTGTTCATAGGCGAGCGAGAGATACGTGCAGATAATTTGCTTAATCAGTGGCAGTGCTTTTATTGACCAGGTTGGTTATTATTATAATGCAGCAGCGTCTCTTCAGATGGGCGAGAAGACAATACGATGGCCCTATTCAGGTCAGAGCACGGACTCATGACTCAGGCATGGCGCTTGATTGCCAATTTTGGTCAGGAAAATTGGCTACCCGGAGAGAACACACCCACTCCCTGATGTGATAATGAGAGAAGCATTTAGTTACAACAGTGTTCGTCATAACCTATACCTCGCTAAAGTGACGGTTAGAGATGGGTTTATTCTAAATACCTAGCTGTGCTTGCGTAAGTCATAATTGTACGGATTGGACATGATGCGTCTGGTAGAATATGTTCTTTTCACACAATAGTGACGTTTACAGCTCAATGGTCAATCCACTCACACGGCTGTTTATACATGGCACATATAGGCCTTATACCTTTTACTTGACAGACGTTAGAGTGCAGTGTGCCTTTTTACACGAATATAACCTGTGCAATTATACACGAGCTGGGAGTAGTGCACGGGTAGCGCAGTCCAAGATGCGTTTTTTAACACTCTTTTCACGAACGTTTTGTGTTGCACTGGTCTGAAGGTGTATTTGTCACACAGACTGTGCATGTACATTCTTACGCGGATTTCCAAGTAGAGTCTGAGACATTTGTTTATAAATGAACGTCGTGTTATATCATGGCATTTAACCGTAAAACTCATGCAGGTAAAATGTTAAAATATATATTTAAAATGAATTATCAGTACCCACTTAATCCTCTTGAGGCTTGCGGTGAAGCTGGAAGCTGTCCTGGCAGGCACAAGGTGCAAGGCAGGTCTCGACCCAGAATAGGATGTCAGTGCATCGCAAGGTACAAGGGGCAATTAACTACGTATTTGACTATGGGATAAAAGCCAAAGTGCTTGGCGAAAACCCACTCGGACAAGGGGAGAACGCACAAACTCCAAGCATAAAGGCACCCGAGCCGGGAATCGAACCCAGGGTCTTCTTTGCTGTGAGGCAGCAGCAGCCCTGCCAACCGCGCCACCGTGCCGCCCCACTACACGTGAACATGTTTATACGGGTAAAATAGGCATCGTTAATGTAAACATTTGATGTTACACAGCCAATTAGGCGTTTGAGTTCAGGCACTTGCAGTGTGGTGACCCAATTAGCCCCTCGAGGTAGCGCACTAGCTCTGTGCAACGCGCATGGAATGCTGTAAACATACGGGCAAACGTTTGACATTTAGCGTTTCCGGTGAAGGTTTCAATTAAAAATGTCATTTCACAAAGCGCGCTTTTGAGCCCTTTATTCCCAGCGCATCGTCGACTTCCCCGGCGTCAGTGTCTCAAATACCTCGCGGAATCTTGACATTTGTTTCTGATTTGGTCTAAAACAGCCACCGAGCGAAATGGCTCTTTCATCGCTGTCACAAATCGCACGTATCCGCGCGAGCATCATCTTACTTAGAAAGGGGGGGAAGGGAGGGTCACACGTGGTGGTGGGGGGGGGATATATGTTCATTATTACAGCAGAAAAATACCCAGTGAGCTTACCAGCTCTTTGCGGGATTCATGCGACATAACAAACACGCGAATTGACAACTATAAATAAAAGTAAATAAAAGTAAATAAAAGTATAAAACTAACACCTTAACCAAAAAAACCCATTTACACACAGCATTGCACACAATCGATCAAATAAACAAATACAGTTATACATTGCGATGGGAAAAACTAAAACTAATTATGGGTAGCTTATTCAACAATGAGAGGGAACAAGTGCAACATTTCAAATGCAAATCAAGATTTGCAATCACAACGAGGGGGAGGGAACATCTAGTGGGTGGCACACCCGGGTGGGGCACACCCACATTGCCCAGACACCTCCAATCTTTGGACCAGTCACCGCATGCCTGCGCACTTATAACATGCGCGCCTACGTGCCGTGCGGTCGGGTGTTGGCGCTGTGCTTTTTCACACGCACGTTACATGTATAGAATTCATTCATTCATTCATTGTCTGAAACCGCGTAATCCTTTGGAATCTTGCGTTGAGCCCTCAGCCTATCCCGGCAGACACAGGGCGCAAGGCAGGGCTACTCACCGCGCTACCGTGCCGTGTTAAAACTGAAACGGGTTTAAAACAGAATCGCCTCACGGTTCACAATGCTTGACCTGCCTAGCCTTAAAGGGACAATCAATTACGAATACATGTCCGTGCACTAATTAGCACTGCTCCCGCTGATGGGGTCTGTACTCCATTAACCGGAACGATGACGAACATGGTGAATGTGATCTTTCTGAAATAATCTATACATCTCGTGGCCCCCACTCGGGTCAATCAGCGTTTGAGCAAGTGACTCGCAACGAATATAATCAAAAAGATTTCGAGTGCATATCCTGCTTGCGGCTTTACTCATTCATCCCTATGTGGGAGAGTTAGCAGATTCACCACATCATATGAGATGGGGAATTTCCACCACAGGCTCTTGAATGTCAACAGGGGAAAAGCAGGAAATCGCTTTGACTTGACTCCGTGGGGGCGGCACGGTGGCGTAGTGGGTAGCGTTGGCGCTTCACAGCAAGAAGGCCCCGGGTTCGAATCTCTGCTCGGGGGCCTTTCTGTGTGGAGTTTGCATGTTCTCCCCGTGTTCTCCCCGAGTTTGCATGTTCTCCCACCGTCCAAAGACATGCTGCTAGGTTAATTGGCGTACTGACTAATATTTTCCCAGGCGCCCTGCGATGAACTGACGTCCCATCCTCGGTGTTCCCCTGCCTATGCGCCCTGTGTCTGGCGGGATAGGCTCCGGCTCACCGCGACCCTGTACAGGATTAAGCGGTTTCTGAAAATGGATGGATGGATGGATTGACTCCGTGGGATCTGCCTTCTCCTCTGCCGTGCCCGTAGTCTGAAACTCCCTGCCAGAGGCCACCTGCGCTTGCCCACTGGTCAAGCTCAGGGTTGAGACCTCTTCTGTCATGACCGACCGCCTGTCTGTGAATTGCCATATACAGGGTGCAGAAAAGTCGCGTTACTGAGAATAATTGTTTGACACACCAGGAGTTCGAGACGTTGAATAATAACAAAGAACTGTGCCGCGCTAAATGTTGTTCAGTGGTCCAACGATGCGACATCTGTATTGAACGTGATGGAGGACACTTTAAACATTTTTTGTAATAGGTAATACTTATTTTTCTTCGTAAAGTTATGTTATTGTTCTGGGTAAAGCGACTTATGCCGCTGCATGTATATCTCTACACCATTGACTATGAGGGGTTTGCACAGGTCTTCCGAATACACGGCTTGAAGTGCAGCCAGATGTTTAGGCTATACACATCCAAATTGTTCAATGCTGTGTCGGTGAGTGCCACCAATCGTGTTTAGGCATACCCAATAACACTGATTGCTTGACACATTCTCTTAAGCAACTAATTTGTCATTTAGAAATTGCCGCTTGGTGCGCTTTGGGGGAAAAAAAAAACCTATTTCTTGTTCGTGAATGCGGTGTGGCATTTTGCAAGCAAATGGCATGCGCTAGCACAAGCTCAAAGCAGTTCGCCCGGCCGTCCTGGCAGCGTAACACAGCGCGCTCTTTGTGAGCGTGTCATCTGCGGAGCACATGCGCGTGGAATTTAGTTTCTGGTTTTATTGTGGCGCAAGCAAACGGCTGCCCTCCTTTAACAGGAAAGCAAAGGCAGGATAAGAACACGCAAGGAGCAACTACATTCGTGGCACAAAATTCCTTTTTGCAGCATGCTTCCTGCAGTAATATTCCCTCCGCTATTATAATAATAATCTACTTTTGTAACGCGCGCATTTTCTCCGGGCGCGTTGCACCCGTTGATTCGGAGGCGCAAATTATTTGAATCAGCGATTTAGTGGACGATGGAATGAAAGTGTATCTGTTGTAGGCCAGCTTTAGAAGAACACGTGGTGATTCCATCCATCCATTGTCAGAAACCGCTTAATCCTGAACAGGGTCGCGGTGAGCCGGAGCCTATCCCGGCAGACACAGGGCGCAAGGCAGGGTTATACCCAGAATGGTACGCCAGTCCATCACAGGGCACCGGGGGCAATGTTGTCCTCAGGCCAATGAACCTATGCAGCAGCATGTCTTTGGGCTATGGGAGGAAACCGGAGTGCCTGGCGAAAACCCACGCGGGCCGGTCGGCCGAAACATTCCAATACCCTATTTCTCTCGGTGACTTGTTGGGATGCTGCCAAGGTGTAATGGTCAGCACACTGTGCTTGCAATCGAGAGCTCACCGCTACTTATTTTTCCGACGGGCCAAACACAATACGCTCCGTTCTTTTCCCAAGTCCCCCCACTTCTGTCTACACAGCAGCACAAAGGGGCACACCGCATCGCGTCAAGCGGTAACGCCAATCCACTGCCGATGTAGGCTGCCATAAACTAAACCGTGTGCGCTTGCAAGACACTTTGTCCTTCAATTTTGAATGTGAGTCGTAAATAATAGTTGGCTCCTGCTTGCCAGAATCTGACGCTCGTTAATAAGTGCCTGCACACGAACGCAAAATAGAATTCATTTTGCAGCCAGCACACAATTTGCGTGGGTCGTTTAACGCGTGGAACAAATATCGGATGGGTTTGTTTTACAATTCGCACGAGCACATAACACGGTGGATGTTCTCATACTCGCACGTTTGTTGTATCGCAGGAATCCCCCTTCCAGGGCTTGTAAGCTCACTGGATATTTCCTGCTTTAATAATACAAATCTATCATCGACTATCTATTCAAGAGGCAAACATGTAATTGAAAACAAGCTCATGGTCACAGTTTACATGCATTTGACAGGAAGGAAGGGGTGCTTCTGTAGATATCGGACTACACTATAAACCCAGCGACCTCTTTTCGTATTCCTTAGCCGCTTTGAGTGACGTCTGAACCATTCCCAAGCTGCCCAATTGCATTCACCGACCTAGCAGTCCGGTGTCTCTTGTCAAACCTCTGAGACAACAATGGTAGCCCCATAAAATCATTTTTCGAAATGAATTTTGAACTGTCTTGTTCACTTGCAGATGTAAGAGGCCTATTTAATTCCCTATAGTCCATGAAATGATGCATGGTAATGCAAATTAGACAGTGTAGATCCTTATATTTAATTATTATGAGCTATTGTACATTTATTAAATAATTAATACCCGGGTTGAGTGACAGCACGGTGCTTATCGCTCTGCACTGTGAACGCGGTGACCTGAATTTGAATTCAGGTCACAGCTAACATCCGTGGTGACTGACTTATAAACCCGTCCTGCGCCCCCCCTTTCACTAACCCGCATTGATCTGCGTGATAGTGAAGTGTGAGTAAAATAATCACCAAACCCGACACGCCATGGGGAGGCCTTAAGTGGAGTTGAGGATTGACAAAGGATTAGACGTTATTACAAATCAATATGCAGGGTGCGACAGAAGTCGCTTTACGGAGAATAATTATTTTATACGCCAAGAGTTCGAGGCGTCGAATAATAACCAAGAAATTCGCCACGCTCTATGTTGTTCAGTGGTCCAAAAATGCCACACGTGTGTTGAACATGACGGAGGCCACTCTGAACAATTTCTGTGATAACTTATGAATGTAGTTTCTCACGAAATGATTTCATGATTCTCGGGAAAGCGTCTTGTGCCACACACTGTATAATAGAGCAAGTGTTTTTGTGTATATATGTATGTTCGCATTGAAGGTGCCGGGTTCGAATCCTTCACAAGCGCAAATTTGTATCTGCACAACACCAATGTTTTTACATCGTATGTACGCTTTATTTCCCACATTAAATATTTTTCTGAAACATTAACACTATTTCAGGTTAAAATTCCCACTTTTGCAAGTGTACTATCTACCCACTAAAGCACTCTTCCGCGTTGGTTGCCAGGGTGGCGCAGTGGTAACATCTGCGCCTTAAAGAAATAAAGTACTGCCCGAGGCAGTTCGATTTCCGTGCTCGGGCACATTTCTGTGTGGAGGTTGTGTGTTCTTCCCATGTTCTTCGTGGGTTTTCTCTAGGTTCTCCGGTTTCCTCCCACGAATAAAAAAAAAACCATTAATGAATTGGCCGACAAAGTCATAATACATCGGACGCAGTGTCTGACAAATTTTGGCGCCGGCTGGCTGCATGCCTGCCTTCCCCCCACCTCCGCGGTTTCCTCGCACCTCCGTATCCACGTGTCGTCCATGACCAGGCGTGGAATTTGCGCGCGTTACAAATTGTATTGTTTTCTTCATTATCATTATCCTGACGTCAGAAGAGCGTGTCACACGCTAGTAACAAAATACGGCAGGCTGTCTGCTCGTAATAATAATTGTGACTATTGAGTGTTGATGCGCGACCAAAATAAACCGCGTGTTCCATCCAACACAAATGTAACTGCAGCTGAGTAACGGCATGCATTGTATAACTTTGCACTCTTCAAAATAACTCCCAGAGGATAAAATGTCTGGCCATTGAAAATAACTTGTGGGGCCAGAGCTTCTGCAGATACGAAATAAGCGGAGGCCCTAAAATAACCGGCGTGCCCACATGAGATCACCAATGAAGTATCAGTGGAGTTGTATTATACAATAATGATCACAGTTTCTGAAGAAAAAAATCTACCATTTGTATTACGATTTTTCTACAAATTTACCAATGCACATTAATCGTCTGAACCATCTTAATGGTTGCTCTTCAGAGCTGTTCTTTCGGGATAGCCGTGTCGAGCGATCTCCTTCTCCCCCTCGCAACGTTTCGCCTCCCACGTTGGAAGCATAATCAGAGCCGTTAAAACCTACATCAGTACATTGAACCACCTTGGGTTTTTTTTTTAAACAAATTTAATCTTCAAAATGCTCGACACGTGTTCTGAGAAAGTGATTAATTTGCTTCTTGACATGATGTGTATGCAGTATTGATTCATATGTGGTCAAAGTGAACGGCATTATTTAGTTTTCCAAGTGTGCAATCGGGACCATTAGCATTTTCATGTAAAATACTCTTTGTTTCCTGTGATATATGATGTTATTGCTTCCAGCTATCTGGATAATATGAATTCCATCCATAATATGGGCGGAAGGGTGAACAGTCGTAAGATCTGCACAACACACAAAGAAGGCCCTGCCTGAGGCGGTTCGATTTTCTCCTCGGGCGCCTTTCTGTGCGGAGTTTGCGTGTTCTCCCCGTGCCCGCGTGGGTTTGCGCCTGGTACTCTGGTTTCCTTCCACAGTCCAATGACAAGCTGTTTGCAAGGTTAATTTGCCTACTGACTAAATGACCCACGGTGCCTTGCAATGGAGTGGTGTCCAATTATGGGTATAACCCTGCCTTGCGCCCTGTGTCTGCCGGGATAGGCTCCAGCTTCACCGTGGTCCTATAGAAGATTAACTGGGTACTGATAATGAATGAATGAGTGAATGTTTTTCGTTTGCTTTCAAACCTTCCCCTATCTTTCAATCTACCACGCATTTCCAAAGTGGTGGCACGGCAGCGTGGTGAGTAGCGCGACCACCGAGCTACCACTCCCCACACCCAACACACACACACACACACGCCTCAGCTTGTATATACAATCACAACCGTACATTGTGTTTTGTTATGTTTTGAAGGTTTTCCTCAGTTCTCCCCGTTTGAATGTGTGGCCCTCAAGAGAGGAGGAGTGCTCACCTACCCACACCACACCCTCAAAGTGCTATTTTCATCCAAAAACCTAGTTGCAAATGTTTCCACGACGGAATGAGTGCCAGATGAGTCAATGTTTTATGAACATCGATACACGCACCCATCGCATTTGCGTACAGTCACACCTACGCGCGTATGTAAATTGTTTTTGTTCAAAACTGGGCATGAATTCGTTGTGACCACAATTTCCAAAACATGATATGTTTTGTTTTGATGATCTGGCGTCCCATCCGGGGTATAGCCCTGCTTTGCGCTCTGTTACTGCGGGGATAGGCTCCTGCTCACCGCAACCCTGTACAAGATTAAGCGGTTTCTGACAATGATGATGCTACGCTCTTGTTTAATGTCAACCTATCACAAATTATTATACAGCTCTCTATACAAACACACTTGCACTAACCTCGTGCAGTATAAACCGTGTATTGTCAAGATAGATTTCCCATGAGGGTATTCATCGTAATGTAGTGAGAGGCGAGACATTGCAAATTCTGCGATAATGAGCTGTGTAAATCGTATTTCTCTGCTGCGTGCTGTAGCATAAACGTGTAGTATAACCATCATCGTCACTGTCAGACAAGTTCCATTGACTGCTGGGTGAATGTATTCATAGGCCCCCACAGCCACTCACGGTTCCGTGATATGTTAATCCACCAAGCACTGTTTAACCGTTTTAAATGTTTAACTATTTGAACTACATTGTATTTTTTATTTATTTTTTATTCATTTTGTCACTTATTTGCAATGCGGTGTAAATGGTTATTTTTTTGTTTTCGTTCGGGTAATTTGTTATTTTTATCTTTTTTAATCGTACATTTTCGTGTTTGTTGTGTTGCAGTAATCCTGTAAAAAGCTTGAAAGCCCCCACCCTACGGGCAATCCCGTTCCAAGCCTGTAACACGTTATTCAGATGTCATGATTAAGACGGAAGAGTGCTTAAGAGGATTGATGATGCTCGTGTAAAAAGATGAAATCGCCCTGCGATGGACTGGCGTCCCATCCGGGATAGGCTCCGGCTCACCGCGACCCTGTATAGGATTAAGCGGTTTCTGAAAATGGATGGATGGAAATCGTGTTAACGTTTCAGTAGAGTAATCAGTACGTGGCAAGTAAAAGTGAAACAACACGTAAAAGCCTAGATGTTAGCCGGTAGACATACATACATAATACATGCAGCATGATGTTTGTATCATATGTCTTTTAATAAATGGAGCCTATGCTATCACATTGCTTGACTGCGTCCGCATGCATTGTACTAAAATAATTTGGCGAAAATCAACAGACATTTAAACAAGACACTGTTTTTGGCATCATTGCGCATTGTTCCGCGTTAACAATCACATGTCTGAGCGGCGACGCGAGCGATCATCGGACAGACATTACCGCTCAGGCATTTTTAATAAGTGTCAACGTTTCTGGGTTTTTTTTTGTTCCCATGACGTTTCCAAACGCTCTATATTTGATGTGGTTCTTAAATTCAAATACGCTCATTATGGAAGGGTCGCCTGTGCTTTTTCATCCCACCCTCGAGCAAAAAATAAATAAATATACGTATAAAATTACCCTGTTATTTTCTGCCTCTTAATTCGTATGATGAGAGGGGATTAGCGAAGGATTTTTTTGGGTGCAAGGCCTCACGTTAATCCTGGCCAGACAGTGGCACCGCCCTTGTCTGCTGTGCAGTGAACACTCCGTACGAGCTTATGACTGATTTGTGGGCAGCCCAGCTTAATGCAATATACACAGTAAAAGTGCAGCCCTGCAATTGCTATCGCGAAAGCGGGATTCGGAGAGCCTCATCTGGAGAGTTATTGGCCAACGCTTCTACGCTGGACAGATATTTTGTAAAAAGGTGAAAGTGATAGTTGCTCTTCAGCGCTGTTCTTTCGTAATAGCCGTGTCAAGCGCCTCTCACGTTGATGATGCTTCCAACGTGGGAGGCGAAACGTCGTGAGGATAGAGGGAGACACGGCTATACCGAAAGAACAGCTCTGGAGAGCAATCATCATGAAGCGAGCCGTGAAAACCTACATCAGTACAAAGGTGAAATTGCCCACACTTTACCCCAGCCTATGGTATTAGTCAATTGATCAGCTGGGGTGTTCACGTTTATACTGCTGGGTGCACAGGGGTAGTAGCGTGCTGCCTGGACATTCAATCTATGGATTGCCATTTAGACTCAGACTCCTGGATTGTCAGTTGAAGTAATGGGCAAGTGTACGAATTCCGCTCGGCCCTGTAGACCCAGCAATACACGTGACTTTCTGGTAAATTTATCCCGTGAAACAAAAACAAAATGTGCCATAACATTAGACCTTGTTTTTGCCAACAAGGGAGACTGACAGACAAACTCACGGTTTTATGTCTTCCGTAAGTTTAGAAAAAGTTGTGTGATGTTTTCTTAGCAGATTCACATTTAGACGAAAAAAGTTATCTCTGCTAGTCCTTTCCATACCTGTTTATTTTTGTGATTCTACGGTCCTGCCCAAGGCGGTTCGATTCTTGCCTCGGGCGCCTTTCTCTGTGGAGTTTACGTGTTCTCCACCTGTGCTGCATGCGTTTCCCTCGGGTTCTGCGGTTTCCTCCCATAACTAAAAAAACCCCACTCACCCCTATATTTCGTTATTTAAGCCACGGCTCGTTTTTGGAAGTCAATTATGCAATTTACAATGTGTACATTTCAGTCTTTCTAACTGTCGAATTCCTAGTACGTTTGTGTAATCATTTATTGTTCATTCAAATTCTCTCAGCTAAGTTTTTGAAGGCAGTTACTGTATTTTACGAACCTGTTTTGTAGTCTGTGGATAGTTTAAAAATATAATTCCGTAAATTGCATTTCAATTTCTGATATTGAAACAGCGGGGGCAAAAATAAGCTTGTTTATCGAGAGTTATTTTTATTGCAAAGTTTCCTCACATCTCAGAGTTATTCTGTCTTCGAACGAATACCATCAACATTGAACGAATGCTGTGCACGTTATAATTTGTAGTATCCATCCATCCATTGTCAGAAACCGCTTAATCCTGTACAGGGTCGCGGTGAGCCGGAGCCTATTCCGGCAAAGACACAGGGTGCAAGGCAGGGCTATACCCATGATAAGACGCCAGTCCATCACAGAGCAATTTGTAGTATTATTTTATTCAAATTATTGTTAGTATTAAACGATGAAGGCTGTCAGAAGTGTTGCTTTGTACCGTCTCTTGATGGTTATAGAATCTGCACATCCGTTATAAAAACAAACCACATATTAACAGACCAATGGACCTTTTTGCCGTTGTACAAATAATGTAGAAAATACAAGGTTTCACCCTTTCCGGCAATGAGAAAAAAGTGTTAAGGTTATTTAAACACTAAGTGGACACCTTTTTGCAAACGCTCCAGTATGCAGGCATCCACACATACTTGTGGCAAACCATGCAAAATAAATGCTATCGCAATGCATTGCCCTTCAAACGTATTGGCCCAATACCAGACGGCTTTCTCTTTAGCCTGGTCTGTGTTCAGCCAGTTTCCGCCACAAGGCAGACGCTCTCAGGACAAAGCAAAGATTACAGCATCTCTAGCTCGGGTCGAGACTTTGCAAAAAGGTGTCCACTGAGTGTTTAAATAACCTTAACACTTTTTTCTCATTGCCAGAAAGGGTAAAACTTCGCATTTTCCACATATTAACAAAAACAAACGTCAACTGACTATAATAATAATAGCATTTATATAGCGCCTTTCACCCGAGGGTCACAAAGCGCTTCACAAAGCTGCCGAGAGAACGACATGTCAACAACGGCAGAGCACGGAAAATCAGCAACAATTTTTTTGTTGCTGATTAGCTACTCATTTGAGGTCGGGTCAACCTAGAGGTGGCCCAGCACTTGTTTAGATAATCGCCACCGGTGTTGGCCGTGAGCGGGATTGGAACTCGCGTCGCCAGGTTCGTAATGCGGCGCGCTGACCACTAGACTACCGCTACCGCTCCCCATCCCCACACAAACACACGTGTCCGATTGAATAAGTGTGCCAACAAAGCATGGACATTGAGTTGCTTTTAGTAGCCGTGTTTCAATGTCAAGGTCACTGAGCCTTGCCCCGTTGAACATAGTTATAAATATCCTGCAAAATAGTAAAGAACAATTTAGAGAGATATGACTTGAATAAGTCATTTCGTCATTAGCGTTTTGTGTAGAATGTTCAAAACGTATTTCCAACATGATGGCAGTGTGAGATTGAAAAAGGTCGAGCTTGTAACGAGATTCCCCTGACCATTGCCTTCTCTCCCGATTATACAAATAAACTCGAGTGGCTAAGCATGAGGACAGAGAGATTTTCAACCTGCACTGCATACCCACGAGTTGTTTTTTTTTTTACACAGACACGTGGTCGAAAAGCGCTCAGCTTCTGTACATTAAGCGAAAAGCATCAGCGGTTTCTGAAGAACTGCATTGTGGTCGTCTTTAACTATTGCTGGGCATGCTTACAGTATCACGCGTGTGATACTGGTAGTATTTTTTGCCGCTGCAGCCCACGCGTGGGGGCGCGTGGGCTGGCGCTTCGTGTTAATCGTATTTATTTAGCTTTAATTTTTTGTACATTTGGCATTTTTCATCCGTTCCTTTTCTCTTTGGTTGGTGGTTCGTTTCTTTGTAACTTTGGTCTTTGTTTTTGTTGTCTGCCATGCTCTTGTTGCTTGTTTTTTTTGTCTGCTTTGTGCGGCCTACTCCTGGCCCAGTTCGTGTAAGTCCTGTCTTGCCTAGACTCGCCTCGTGTTGTTGCCCAGGTGTCGCGTGTGGAAGTTGTGTTTATGTTGTTGTGGCTGGCTGCGGTTTTTTTTTCTTTGCTGTTGCGTGTGTTCTTGTGCTTCATTGTTGATTGCTTGATTTGGATTGGCGTTGTTTCCCCCTCGTGTCTGTCTCTGTCTTCCTGTCTCTGTGTCCCTATGTCTTCCCCTCCCTCCCTGTCTCGCCCCGTGTTTGTCTTTAAGGAATTGACGGCCATCTTAGGGGACGCTGGCAGATTTTTGCCGCTCTTAGGATTGCCAATTTCACGACCTTTCAGTATATTCGAAGCAGCCTTAATCATTAAAATGTGTTGTTCCTTTGTTTGATTTATTTATTTACTTTTCATTGTGCACATGCCGTTCTCTTCGTGGCCCTTGTGCAGCGCTATTATATTTTATAAAACGCTATTATATTATATATATTTTTGAGCAGTTAAGTGAATGATGGTTGCTCTTCAGAGCTGTTCTTTCGGGATAGCCGTGTCAAACAGCTCTGGAGGGCTCCCATCATGAATCGAATCGTGAAAACATACGTCAGTACAGTTAAGGCAATGGCAATCTGGCGAATGCTACAATATACAGAGTAAGCGACTAGCGTCTCTCTGTTTCAGTCAGAGGAATCTTGGCACCTCAACGAATATTTGCGTGGGCATTCGTGTATTCGTTTGTGGCTTGAAGGTGCGTGTTTGAGTCATCATCCCTGCATTGGCATCAGAAATGTAAACGAGGTGCCCACACCACAATCAGTTCTGTAACTGCCCACGTCTGACCAACACCAGTATCCATGGCATCTTTCTGGCACTGGAATGTTTGGTGCACAACAATTATTTCAACTTGGCAGCTTTATAATGTGCCCGAATCCAATAATAACCGTATCAGCTTTCGAGATGCTGTCATTTGCGCTTATGTTTTTAAAGATAGATTCAAACTATAGAAAATACAAAATCAGCCCGTTATAATTAATAATGTGTTACCTTTACATAGCGCCTTTCACCCAGAGGTGCCAAGGCACTGCAGGAAACCGCAGAGAGGTGGAGGGGAGGCAGCCACACGGTCATCGACGCCAACCCGCCAGACACCGCGTCCCGTATATTGTGATGGTATCGGCCAATTAATTAAGGAGTTGTTAATTTGTACGAGGAAACGGAGAAAACACACGCAGAGCAAGGGGAGAACACAAACTCTGCACTGAAAGGAGACTGAGGATGTTACTACTGCGCCACCCTGCTGTCCATCTCTGCATTGATGCCTCTGCAGACTGGGTGCTCAGTTATGGGAGTTTGTTAGATTATACTTCACCATCCTGGCTCGGGTGCCTTTCTGCGTGGAGTTTGCATGTTCTCCCCGTGTCCGTGGTGGGTTTTCGCCCGGCACTCCGGTTTCCTCCCACAGTCCTAGGTTAATTGGCCAGCGGACCAAAATCTCCCCGGTGCCCTATGATGGACTGGCGTCCCATCCTGGGCATATCCCTGCCTTACGCCCTATGTCTGCACGGATAGGCTCTGGCTCACTGCAACCCTGTACAGGATTAAGTGTTTTTTGACAATGAATGAATGAATATACTTCACCATGCTGGTCAGTGTGGATTGGTGAAGTCAGCAGTACAACAAGAACTGGTTTTGGTGTAAGTGTATGTTATTTGTTGACAGGATTCTCAGCAGGTCACTGGGTTAAGAGCACGCTGCGTACTCCAATGTCCCGATGTTTACTGCTAAAGTAAATAAAACATTGCATTACTGTGATTGTTTAGCCATTGAGAAGCCGTACGTACAATTGTTTTGCCAATGTACATTCGTTTATTTATGAACGTAGTCAATATGAATAGTTGCACCATGATCGTAGTAATACGGTCTATAAGTATCTTTTTGTCAGCATACAAATGATCTGAAAAAGATACGAGGTTTTCCCCTTTCTGGTCATGAAACAAGTGTTAAGATCTTAAGATAGTGAATGTCCACCTTTTGCAAAGTGTCCACGTTCGCAAGCAGACACATGTGGTTGTGGCAAAAAACATGTAAACAAGATGCTTTGATATCAGCATTGTGCTTGAAATTGAGAGGGAACGCTCGACACGAATATCCCGAAAGAACGGCTTTAAAAAGCAACTATCACGCATCGAGCAGTGAATACCAACATCAGAACAAATCCTTGTAATTTGCAGTAAACGGTAGGAAGGAGGAGCCGAGATTAATTGGCCAGGGCACCACGCTATTGACCCAGCCAGGAGAGAATGATTTTGCCCACGGCTAACATCAAGAGATGGTGAGATTTGAACAGCTGAAAGACCTTCTCTCGGACCGAAAGACCATCGCTGATTTGCACCTGGCAGTGTTGGCAAGTATTGTTAAACCTCTATGACCAACATGGCATGGGGGAGACCTTTAATTAGCAATGGGTTGACAAAGCGCTGGAAATTGTTATTGATATGAAACGGCAGCAAGGTATGAAATGTCAGAAGGCATTGAACGCTGCGGGGGTGGCAAAGGGAGTAGCGCTGCTGCCTCACAGCAAGAAGACCCGGGTTTGAACCTCGGCTCAGGTGCATTTCTTTGTCAAGGGTGCATGTTCTCCCCGTGTCTGCGTGGGTTTTTGCCAGGGACTCCTGTTTCCTCCCACAGTCCAAAGACATGCTGCTGCATAGGTTAATTGGCCTGCTGACTAAATTTCCCCCGGTGCCCTGTGATGGACTGGCGTACCATCATGGGTATAGCCCTGCCTTGCGACCTACATCTGCCGGGATAGGCTCCGGCTCACCACAACCATATATAGGATTAAGCGGTTTCTGAGAATGAAGGAATGAATGAACGCCTGTAAAGTGGGGCTTATAATACGAGCCAAACGTCGAATGTGACACGCTCGCTGACCGAAAACATAGTGGTGGAGTGACACCGCTGCACTTCACCTGCCTTTGACATATGAATCTGGAATATAGACTGACATTTGATAAAGTGCACAGATCATAATAGGAACCCCCGTATAGCCTTTACAGATTGTAGGTTCAACTGCTGTTAGCATGCACCGACGAAGTTCAGGACGGCACACGAGGAAGTGGGCGGCCAGCTTCACGCGCGGCTGCCTTTGTCTCCCCGGTGGGGATTTTAGCACGACGCACCAGGTTTCTCATGTGAGAAGAGGCCTATTATCAATCCGCCGATGGATGAGTGATTCTTCAAGGCACATTGATCGTGAAGGTTGTTTTGACCATACTTCACTATGCTGGTCAGTGTCGGTTCGTGAAGGCGGATAGCGTAGATGTGGCAGCACAGCACACACCAATCCACACTGGTTCCGTCACCTTTTCAAAAGGTCAGGGGGTGTTGTAGTTCCGCCTGCACCTCTGTCCATCGTTTATCAAGATGCGGCTTAACGATCGCGTTGCCAATCTGCATCTCATCTCTGATGACCATTGGCTTAGAACAGTTGGTGGGTGGGTTTGTGTTCCAATTATCTCCACAGCGATGTTACCCGGAGAACAGCACTTTCGCTAGGGTGAACAGGTCTGGGGCAAGATTCCAGACGAATGACGATCCGAAGACCGTCCTACTAAAGTAAATTGGCATCAGAAAGGGTATCCGGCCGAAAGATTCTACAATTTCCACATTGGATGCTTCAGGGAGGAGGAACGCTGGACACGGCTATCCGCAAAGAACAGCTCTGGAGAGCATTTCCCTTGGTTACAGTCTGCTATTTAGTGCTGACGACAAAACAAGTACGTGCGTCTACACATTAAAGCACAACACTTATTTTTACACATCCCATCGGCACACATACGGCTTCTGTGTTGACGTAATGTCAAATGACGACATTAGCCAGGGATGTGGAGTGTGACGGGGCCGATGGGTGTGAGCCGGACGAAGGTGGGTGGGGGAGGATGGGAGTGAAGCGGGATTTAGGAAGGCAGAACATGCGACGGGCAAGAAAGGAAACGCTGCGACTCGCCTCTCTTGGCCACATTCCCGGGTTATCTCAGCTCCACGTGCACCCATGCACGTGTCCTTCGCGCATCGATGCCTGCCGAGCGTAATTAAGTACGGCGGCGGGCATGCCCTTGATGTACGAATTGTGCCTTAAGCACGATCCGCTGCTGAGTGAGGCTCACCGGCTCGCCACTGGTTGTGCTTTGTCATGGGACAATCTCATAGTAGAGTTAATGGGAAAGGGTGTGAAGAAGATAAAGGCTCCCTCGGGAGGTATTCCAGGCGCGGCCCACTGGGCGGAGACCTAGAGGCCGACCCAGGACACGCTGGAGGGATTATATCCTTCGGCTGGCATGGGAACGCCTGGGATTCCCCAGGAAGAGCTGGAATATGTTGCTGAGGAAAGGGATGTCTGGTCCACTCTCCTTGGACTGCTGCCACCGCGACCCTCACCAGGACAAGCGGTTTAGAAGATGGATGGATGGTCCATGGATGGATGGATGGGATGGGATTGGATTTTTTGGAATTTTAGGATTTTTTGGAAGTTTAGAATTTTTTAGAATTTTTTTTAATATTTGGAATATTTAGAATTTATAGAAAATTTTGAATTTTTAAAATCTTTGGAATTTTTTTGAATTTTTTTGAATATTTAGATTTTTTGGAATGTATTATATTTTTGAATTTTTAGAATATTTGGAAGTAAATTGTTACGTTGAATAAACGTATGTACACGTTGTATTTACATGACGTTTCAGTGGGTTGCCTAGTGTCTGTACTCCATGCCTGCTTCCGTCTGTGTGTCGACTGCAGATTCATAACTCGATTGATCCATCTGTATCCCCGCAGAGAGGCATTCTAAATCACTTAATAGAAGGATTTAAGATGTTAGCATTAATACACATATTTTGGAACATAAGGGCAGGCGCAATGGCACAGTAGTCCGTAATAAATGTTAGTTGCTTTTCAAAGCTGTTCTTTCGGGATCGCCGTGTCAAATGCTCCCTCTCTCTCCTTCACGATGTTTCGCTCCCCAAATTTGAGGCGTCGTGAGTTCCGAAGTATGTCTAGGTCTACATAGACAAAAACGTACAAAAACTTGCTCAATTATACATCCAGAACGCAGTACGTCTGAGGATGTTGGAAGCATAACTTCGCGAAGGAGAGAGAGGGAGCACTCAGTGATACTGCTATCCCGAAATAACAGCTTTAAAAATTTATTATCATACATCGAGCCGTGAAAACGGTAATCAGTGTGGCAAGTAAAGCTGAAATAACACGTACAAGCCTTGGTGTTGAGCAGATTATATGAGTGCTTACTTAAGAAGGACTGGAACCACAATGAGGTTACATACATTAGGGTCCGTATTCAACTCTCACCGATTAGAGGCGATTTTGGGCGGAACCTACCAGCCTGCCGACAATGTATGTCCCCTATGCTACATACATACCGACAAGCACCTGCCCTGTTATTCATAGAATGCGTCATTAAATATGCATATGTATAAATAAAACCCCATATCGTGTGATATTTACAAAAAATACATTAAAATTGAATTTGGCGGTAAAAGGCACTTGCTCTGCGTTTGCAGCTCAATTACGCACGCAATAATTCACTCGTGCTTAACTTGTACAAGAATAACATTGCGGGTTTGAAAGAATCATATTTACTCGAGAGCTCAGTTTAGCTGTCTTGATGGCACGTGTAATAAAATCGCGGGCATTCCAGCAGAAGACCACCAAGGGACAAACATTGCCACCAAACGATGCTGGATGAAAATCACTGGAGGTTCGGGCTTTACGAGGAATTTATAAAGCAAGCAAAATAACCTTCGTTTAAGGCAGGCGGGGAGGTTTGAACCGAGAGGGAGGGAGGTAGAATACAAACCAGTTTGAGACTCTTTTAAAACAGAACTGGTTTTCACTTATTTATTTTTTCCTTCCCTTGAAAGCGAGCCTTCTTATAATAATTGTCTCGAATCCCTTTGCCCGGGGCCAGGGCAGGAATAGTAGAGTGAGGAAGGAAGGCTCTTGAAAATAGATTACTGGCCTTAGCTCGGCGCTTGCTTCTGGATTGGTTGCGGTGGGGCTGGGGAAATGGGTGTCGTGGGCAGTCTGCGATGGAGACTATTTATAAGCAAGGCAAAGTCCCAACTCGTATAAGGAGACACTGCTGGCTGAATGCTTTTACCTTTGAAGGAGCGCTCGGGGCTCCTAAACCCCTGACAGATGATTCTCGCCAACACTTTGTTGACATTAAGGACATAGAAGGCCATTGATGCCAGAACATTTCCTGTTACGTGCTGTTGAAGCTGATATTGATGCTGCTAACCACAGAGGGGGAGCAGCCGCCACTGGAGAACGGTTCGTTCGGGATTGAAGTACAGTACGACGTTGGCTCGGTTTGTAATACGTAAACAAATGAATGAGTAAACAGCAGGAGAAAAAAAAACATAGGACCGTATTAATTTAAATGCGAAAGACGCATTTAGAATCTGATTCGGAATTTGATGCCAAATATTTCATTTTCAATCTGCTGGGAGCGTTACCAAATTGAAATGAATGCAGCTTATTGTTTATTTAGTATTATTCATGTGTGCGGAGGTGATCGAGTTCTGCTCATGTTTGAATTTACCCATGAGACTCCATGAGCGACAGGGTGGCACAGTGGTAACATTTTCGCCTCACAGAAAGAAAATCCTGCCCGAGGCGGGTCGATACCGTCCTCGGGCGCCTTTCTCTGTAGACTGTGTGTGTTCTCCCCCTGTTCTGCGTAGGTTTCCTCCGGATTTTTCCGGTTTTCTCCTAAAACAAAGAAACACTCGTTAATTAATTGATCGATAACATCATCATAATATATAGGACATGTCTGGCGGGTTGGCACCACCTGACCGCGTGGCTTGACTCGCCTCCCCCCCCCTCTGGAGGTTACCTAGCGCCTCCGAGTCGTTCTCCCTTCGATTTAACAGCTTCGAAGTGGAATAAACATGTCCACGTTACAAATTCTAGTTATTATTATATGGAGTTGTGTACTTTTTGGTACTGTACAGTGGCCCCATATTTTGCGTGGGATGCTCTTGCCAATAACATGTGGTGACCGAGCAGCATTTGTTTTACAATTTTGGAAGCCCAAACGCCCATGGATTTAAACATTTATTTACTATTTATACGTGGAAACTCAAAATGGAGTCCCACCTATATACTTGGATTAAATTAGTTATTCAGCTCTTTTTTTAACAGTTATCCAGCGGGGAGCGAAAAACAAGTTACGACATCTCAGGGTAGTGGGGGCAATTTAGTCAAGACAATTTACCTAGGCAGCGTGTAATTAACTCGAAGGCTTTCATGACTAATGTTATCCATAGTGAAGCTCTGTTTTTACGACTTGAGTGGATGTCTCAGCGAAACGTCGGTACCATCTTTTAAGGTAAGTGCTGTGTGTGCTCGCTCGTTTTCTCCAACTTTTTCACATGACCTAAACTCATAAACAGAGCTTCACTATAGGCAGCGTGTCTTTGTGCTGTGGGGAGAAAACAGGAGTACCCGGCGAAAACCCACGAGGACACTTGGAGAACATGCAAACGCCCCACAGAAAGGCACCAGAGATGGGTTTTGAACTCTGTGAGGCAGCAACGCTACTCACTGCTATGCCACTCTTATCGATTACACACACAGTCAATAATTGTTCTGATTGTTGCTGGCCGCAGTGGCATTTTGGAACTGTTTGGAGCTTTGCTTAGAAACCCTTATTTCATAAGGGGGAAAAAAGGCTATATCTGTTCCGTATAAACAAACGGACTTTAATTAATCATCGTGGAAGGATGTGGCAACCGCTCGTTCCAGCCACGAACAACATTTGTTCATGGGCTGGTATCAATAACATTTGTTCTGGCCCAGCTCACGCCAAAGGGTATTTCACGCAGTGGTGCCGCGTGTCCTCGTGTTTGTGCAGTGGCCACAAAGGCTTGCCGAGCGGAGGTGAGTGGCTCATGTGGAATGCGCGGAGGGGAGCAGCGATGGTAATCAGCACATGCGCCTGCCTGGAGCTTGGTAGGGGGCACTCCGGTTTCCTCCCACCGTCCAAACGCGACATGCTGCCAGCTTAATTGGCGTACTCAGTAAATTTCCCCAGGCGCCCTGCGATGGACTGGCGTCCCATCCTCGGTGTTCCGCTGCCTTGCGCCCTGTGTCTGCAGGGATAGGCTCCGGCTCACCGTGACCGCGTACAGAGTTAAGCGTTTCTAAAAATGGATGGATGGAACTTGGTGGAAGGTGTGGGTTACTCAGAGGTGGAGGAGTAGCAGTCGTGGCGGAAGCCCTATAGGGGTTTCGGTGCCACGTGGTGGCGTAGCTATCGTGAGTGTACAGGTGGCGCAATGGCACGGCCATCCACTAGCATGGCCTCGTCCAAAGCAGGAGTACAACACAGGCGATGTTAAATAAACCCTACACGACCGTAGATGTTAAACAGAGAGATCTGAGTTTGTCCGCTGTGCACTCTGCTTCTAGCGGTCAACCGATGTGTATATGCAAGGAAGAAAGCTGGGATGCACGCAGCAGAATTGTTTCTATCCTTGAGAATTGCTCTCAAGAGCTGCTCTTTCGGGATAGCCACATCGCTCTTGAGAGCAACTCTCGTACATCAATATGCTGATTTATTTTCACGAACAATTTTTGAATAGGAATTTAGTAGCGCTGCCACCTCACAGCAAGAAGGCCCCGGGTTCGAATCCCGACTCTGGGGCCTTTCTGTGTGGACTTTGCATGTTCTCCCCGTGTCCGCGTGGGTTTTCACCGGGCACTCCAGTTTCCTCCATCCTGGGTATAGCCCTGCGTTTCGCCCTGTTTCTGCCGGGATAGGCTCCGGCTCCCCGCTACCCCGTACAGGATTAAGCGGTTTCTGACAATGGATGGATCGATGGATAATAGGAGTGTATCAGTGGGCGGCTGAGTGTTCTGCAAGCGGAAGGGAGTCAGTACACTCCAATCATCCAGACCCTATTGGGCTACTACACAGGGGCCCAAGGGCTGGAAGCTGGGCCAAGGTGCTGGGATATAAAGAGGAGGGAAACATTAGGCCGGGGCTGCATATAATCCCTCGCACACGGGCCCATGGCAAGCACGCCACTCCATTGGTGCCAAGGATTTGAAATCTGTATATTTGGACTCGGGGTTTGTGCATCAGGAAAAGATCATGCTTGAGCGACTTCCACCTTTGCGTGGTATGTAACAATGTGTTTTTTAACCGATAGTATTTTCCTGTGGCAGGACTAAATTGCCCCCGGTGCCTGTGATGGACCGGCGTCCGATCCTGGGTATAGCCCTGCCTTGCACCGTCCCTGCATCTGCAGGGATAGGCTCCAGCTCACCGCGACCCTGTACAGAATTAAACGGTTTTTGACAATCGATGGATGGAGAGTGGCACAGTGGTAACATCCGGCGGTGTTCTCCCCCTATTATCCATGCGTTTCCTCTGGGTACTGCTGTTTCCTCCTATAACAAAAATAAAACACTTATTAATTGGCCCATACCATACCATCATGATATAAAGGACGCGGTGTCTGGCGGGTTGGCGCCGGCGAACCGCGTGGCTGCCATCCCCCACATCTCTATGGTTTGCAGCAGAGCTTTGGGACCTGTGTTAAAAGCTCATTATAAATGTGATGAATAATTAATCAATAAGATACTAAAGTGAAAGCCCACGCGTAAGTGAGTGCAGTTAGCAATCGATTTTAATTCGAAACCTTTGGTCAATCTACTGCTGGACGAAGGCCTACCCACGCCGTGTTGGGAGTGTCTCTCCACACATCCCAGCGCTGCTCAGTATGATTTGAAAACTGTGTCGGGGGTGCGACAGGAACACTTTAAACCCGCCATTCTCAACCGGTAAGCCGTGACCCCTGAGTGGGCCACGAACACCACCTAGTGGTCCGTTGAGACCAGGTTCAAGTGGGCCAAGTGGGCTTGAGAACCCAAGGAATAAGCCGTGACTGAGAGCCACCTCTTTAAATAAATATTGAAAATATGTGAGATTATAAGCGCTTGTGCCTCGGATCGTTCGACAATTTACCCTGATGTCACCATCCTTGCTTTCCTGAGAGAAGGGCTCTCAACGTGGATTTTGGCCTCGGTTTTGAGGCCGGTGCAATGTCAAGCCCTTCCATAAATGAAACTGATGATGGAATCAAGGACCGTGAGTTGGATCCCAAAACGATCGTACGAGCTGTATTTTTAAAAGCTCTCCATCATTTCCGAGGCTGGCACGAATCTCCCTGAATGCTCCTCGGAGCCACTTTTCATCATGCGATCCCTGCCAAGAACACGGTGGTCCAGATGTATTGTGACTCTCGTTTGATATATATATTTTCCGGTTTGTGATCTTTCACGAGCCCCAATACGCTCCTCACTGCAAGCCGTTCTTCAAAAATAATACGAGCTCGTATCAGACGTCTGAAATAAATAAGGGTAATTTAATACGGATATTAATGAGCAAAGGAAAAACGAATTAAGAGGGTAAATGAAATTGGGGTCAATAGACGTCTGAACCACAGTGTACGTTTGTATTAAATAAAAGTATAAATTAACACAATTTATAACGAGCACATATTCATTCAACTTAGAAGGAATTCATTAGAAGGGTTAACGACTCAGGCTCGAGGAAACCCCAGAGAGGCAGGGAGGGGGGATGGCAGTCACCCATTAGCTGGTGCCAACATTTGTCAAACGATGTGTCCTATAGAATATCATGTTATCGGCCAATTAATTAATGAGTGCGTTTTTTTCTACTTGTGGGAGTGAACCGGAGAACCCGGAGGAAACCCACGCAGAACAGGAGAGAATGCACAGACTTCACTGCATCAGTACAACGGGCTGCGAGTTATCAATTCTTGACTTTAGATTTTGCAAATACACAAGCAAACAATTCTGCTTTTGCATCCTAGCTTTGCTTATTTATAGGAGACCTCAGTCAACATTCGCTCAGAAGCCAGTCACTGACTCTCCTCTGCTGCCGTCAGAGTCTGCATTTCCGTTTCTTCGGCCGTGCGTGCTGTAGACTCCCTGCCCATGTTTAAAGTAAACACGCGCGCGAGTTTCCGTACGGCGTCTTGCGACGCGGCCGCATGCAAACGCTCCGTAAACCCACGTTGCACGGTGAGAACTATGCCGATTCCTCTAACGATGTTCCGACACAGCCCAAAACGCTGAGCAACGTTCTCTTCCAGTTCAAACGATGTTAGGGAGTCTTAGGCTGCAACAGCAGGGCTATTGACGTCGTTCAAATGAAAAGCCTAAATCTTGCACACACGTGCACAAACTCGTGCACCCTTGTTAATGCTGCGCTATTTTAAAACGCTGGCACATTTCCTAGCGGCACAGCTCTTGCAAGTGGTGGCCATAAAATTGCAAACCCAGAACCGAAGACAAAGATCACCCGTATACCCTTAACACATTTCGGGGTCAAGTGCTGTCAGCGAGCCCCGATGAAGGCCGGGACGGCACAGGAGCGGGTGGGTGGCCAGCACCACGACCAGCCGCCTACTAGTGGCGTTGTTTACATACCGCACCAGGTACTATTATGACGTTATCGGCCAATTAATTAACGAGTGTTATTTTGTCGTGGCAGGAAACCGGAGAACACGGAGAAAACACACGCAGAACAGGGGGGAGAACACACAAACTCCACACAGAAAGGTGCCCAAGGTCCTGGGCCTTCTCTAGGTCGACTCAGTCTCAATTGACTACCTGGTGCGATGTGTAAATATCGCCACGAGGGAGGCAAAGGCGGCCGGGCGTGGTGCTGTCCACCCATCCCTTCGTGTGCCGTGCTGGCCTTTATAGGTGCTCGCTAACAGCACTTGGCCCTACAGTCTGTTAAGGCTATACGGGGGATATTTGTCTTTGTCTGCACTGGCGGTACCGCGTTCAGATCTCTCATAAGTGCATTTTATTCTGAGCACGAACACCAATACCTCTATGTCTCATTTCAGCTTCTCACTAATTGATTACTCTTCTGCCACTTCAGAGAGCCGGCGGCAATATTCCCAAAAGGACATCAAGGGAATAAATCCAGGTCAAAGCAGTCACGTCAGCAGAAAACAACATCAATAATAGACGTCAGAAGAACTTGAAACAGGCTTGGAAGAAGGTCGCTCGGATGACGGGCACTCTGCTAGTGGCTGAAATGACACTGAGAGAGAGAAAGAGGAACACGTGGCGTCAGAAAGGACAGTGAATTACATCATTGGCAGCAGGGTGGGCGCAGTGGTAAGATCTGTGCCTCACAGGAAGTCCTGCCAAAGGCACTTTAATTCTCGCCTCTGGGCGGAGACCTAGAGGCCGACCCAGGACACGGTGGAGAGATTATATCTCTCGGCCGGCCTGGGAACGCCTGGGAATCCCTCAGGAAGAGCTGAAATATGCTGCTGAAGAAAGAGATGTCTGGTCCACCCTCCTTGGACTGCTGCCACCGCGACCCTCACCAGGACAAGCGGTTTAGAAAATGGATGGATGGAGATATCCTGTGTCCGATGATGCCTCTGCTGATGCTTCCAATGTGAGGAGGTGAAACGTCGCGACGGAGGGAATAGATAGATGTTTATTATTACAGCATAAAATGCCCAGTGAGCTTGCAAGCTGAGGGTGCAGTATTCCTGCGATGCAACAAACGTTCGAACTCACCAACGCAAACCATAGAGAAGATCAACGCTCGACATTGCTATCGTAAAAAAAAGAGCAGCTGTCAAGTGCAAGTCTCACACATCGATGCGTGAAACCCTGAATCAACAGAAGACATACATGAGTAAAACATACTTTCAGATTAAATTCCCAAGAGTGGTATTTTCCCCAGCAACCAGGGTCAAGCGCAAACGTGGCAGTACATTGATTGGTGCGCTTGTGATTAGTGGTGTTACTCGCTACGCGTAGTTGAAACATCGAATAATCTTGTGGCGAAGAAGAGAATGTGACTGACCGGAGCGTCTGCGGGCATGTTACATTATCGATGAGTGAGAGGTCAATAGTCTTAGTGTCTCCTTTGAAGGATGGCGTGATGGCTGACGCTTTACACACGTGTCCCGGCTAGGGGCTTTACGGCTGGCTTTTGATTTAATGATCTCTGACCTTTAAGAGGGGATGCCCCTGAGACTAAGTTTACACTGGCTGCCCACACAAGGGTCATTTATTAAGAGCGTTTACTTTTCTGTGTTAAGACGGTGCCTCATTTGCTGCACGTGATACGCATTGCCAAATGCGTTGTAGTAGTCACAAGCATGTGATGATAAACTATTTTCGAGATATGCATGGACGTATCATGCGTGAGTGAGTGCGGGTCGGGACACGCAAACGCTCGCACTACGAACCCGGTGAGCCGAGTTCAAATTCCCGCTCACAGCCAACAGCAGTGACGGTTTTTTGAACCTAGTCCTGGGCCTCCCCTATGTCGACTCAGCCTCAAATTAGTGCCCGGTGCGGTGTGTAAACTATCGCCACTAAGGAGATAAAGGCAGCCGGGTGTGATGTTGGCCATTCATCCCTTTCATAGGTTTTCGCTAACAGCACTTGACCCTCAAGTATGTTAAGACTTGCAGGGGGGACCTTTGTCTTTGGATAGAGCCACAAACACGAAATTGTGAGCTGGCGCTGGGCCTCCCCTAAGTATGCTCAGCCTTAAGTGAGCAGCGGGCGCGGCGTGTTTCGTGCAACACGACCCCTTAGCGCGCCATGGCAACTTTGTATAGGTAAGAGCTCTTGCCTCAGCAGCCTGCGCGGCTACAGGGGGAGCTTTGTCTTTGTGAGTGTGTGGGAAGGACCGGATGGGGTTTGATGGTGACCCAGGGCTGTTATAGTTTTGGGGCCACTCATTGTATATTCAATTCCTTCCCCCGAGTTTTACAACCACCCATTCCCGATGCCAAAACACTCAATTGTTATTCACCTAGGTTATTGTACTTCTACTTTTAAACGTGAAATACGCATTGGAAAGCTAAACCCAACTTAATAAATTTGTACTTTCATTCTGCCAAGCAACTGGCTGTTATTACCAAGTTAGTTACAGTATTTACTATTGTCATTCAGTATTACATTTCCTCCGTGGTAAATCTCTATTTGGGGGGGTCCTACAAATCCGTGGCTATGGGCTGAGACCCCTAAAGCCCCCCGCATTAATCAAACCCTGCTTGTGGGATGTACGGAGCAACGGTGCGGTGGCTAGTGCATCGCGCAATCAACACACTAACCTGGGCTCATAGCGCACGGTGCCCAAGTTCGATTCCGCTCACGGCCAACACCAGTGACGACTTTCTTAACCTGTTCTGGGCCTTTCCTAGGTCGACTCAGCCTCAAATTAGTACGTAGTGCAGTGTGTAAACACCACCATTGGGGAAACAAAGGTGGTTTAGCTGTATTGTTGGCAGAGCCCTCCCACTCGTGTGCCTTAATAGATGCTCGCTAACAGCACTTCCCCCAAAAGTCTCTTAAGGCTATTGCCTTTGTCATACTCTATGTATAGACTTCTAGAGAAACTCACCCTTTACTTAGTCTGGCGATGTGATAACATCAGCTCCACGCAGACAAAGGCGCCTGGGTGTGGTGGCTGCCACAGCACTCCTCCGTGTGCCACAATTAATAGGCGCTCGCTGACAGGCCCTATACCAACATAGTACAATGTTGGAGAAACTTGTTTGCCTTTTGTGAGTATCCAGCGAGATGACTTAGCAGCGGGGCGAACTGCTCGCAATCAGAAGGTTGTGAGTTTACTCCTGGTTGAGGAAAGATGACTCCTCATGATGGTTGCTCTAAAGAGCTGTTCTTTCGGGATAGCCGTGTCGAGTCTCCGAGCTTCTGCAGTCTGTATAATAGAATACCGAAAACATTTTTAGGGGAAGTCAACAGTGCGTGTGCTGTGGATAGACTCACAACTTCCAAAGACACGTGGCATTTCCTCACACTGGTTCAGGGTCGCGGTGAGCCGGAGCCTATCCCGACAGACACAGGGCGCAAGGCAGGGCTATAACCAGGCTGGGACGCCAGCCCATCACGGGTCACCGGGGAGCAATTTAGTCAGCAGGCCAATCAACATATCCAGCAGCATATCTTTGGATTGTGGTAGGAAACTGGAGTGCCTGGAAAAAAAAACTCACGCGTACACGGCGAGAACATGCAAACTCCACACAGAAAGGCACCCGAGACGTAATTCGAACCGGGCCCTTCTTTGCTGTGAGGCGGGAGCGCTACTCACCGCCGCCCTGCAGTGGAGACATCCGCGCCTCACAGAAAGAATGGTCTTGCCCGAGCAGGTTCGATCCCCGCCTTGGGCGCCTTTCTGTGTGGCGTTTGTGTGCTCTCCCCCTGTTCTGCGTAGGTTTTCTCCGGGCTCTCCGGTTTCCCTCCCACAACTTAAAAAAAAATACTCGTTAATTAATTCACCGATAACATCCTAACATATACAGGAAGCAGTGTGTGGCAATGCGGCGCCGGCAAAACCGCCTGGCTGCCTCCCCCGCCTCTCTGCGCTTTTTCCTCGCTACGCCTCTGAGTCGTTCTCTCGTCGAGTGCGTACCTTCGACGGTGAATGAATGAGTGTGTGCGCGTGAAGCCACGTGCGTGGCCTGTTGCTCAGGATGCGGTGGCGTTCAGGCGCGTCCGAGCGTTTACAATTTCCACACGCTGCCGACGGCTGATTCATTCCATTGCCGTGTCACATTTCCAAAAACGGAACGGCTGTCTCATGGGGCAGGAGGCATTATGTCATGCGGTGACTATTGTGAAGGGGCTGGGGGGTAACTGTAGTCTTCAAAGGTTGGGGACCCTTGTCACTTTGTGACTGAGCCAAACTTTAGTGGCTATCAGGGGCGCAGCCGCACCCTGGACTATGGGAGTGTCCCAGCAGAGCTTCCCAGCGGTTATTCGTGAGATCGCAGATTGAAACCGCGACGTTAAACTCCCAACTCTGCCACGGATAAGAGAAGGTCTACTGTACGATGCTTTAATTCTGTCGTTATCATTACCCGCTCAATCTCTTTAAAGGCTCGCGGTGAGCCATGAGACTATCCCGGCAGACACAGGGCGCACGGGAGAGGGCGTTCCTAGTATGGGACGCCAGTCTGTCGCAGAACACCGTAAATTGAGTCAGGTCGCAGCGTGGCCTTGGACTGTGGGAGGAAACCGGAGCTCCCGGCGAAAACCCACGCAGACACGGGAAGAACGTGTCAACTCCATACAGAAAGTAACCTGAGCATGGTATCGAACTCATATGTTTGTTGCTGTGAGGCGGCAGCGCCAGTCAGCGCGCCACCGTGCCGTCCCGTACACTACCTATACGGTACTATATCTGCACAACTTCCTGACGACTGGCTCAGTGCTGACTCGACTGTTCCCGCTCTGTAACGTAGTTCCATTTTCACTCAGAACTGATGGAGCCCAACTCAGAAGGGTCCACCTATCCCCGTCTCACACGACCTTGCATCCCGTACGGTTTGGGATCAACATTCGGACGCAGCTGTGTAACTGCTTAAAGATCCTATCCCCCGGCGCGATTGGCTCTCACGACACCTCGTTAAAGGGAGTAAAAAGAAGAAGACTTTTGTTGACGATTTGTTTGGTGACTTTCAGCCACACGTGGGGGTGTCTGGACACCCAAGAAGGACACCCACGGTGGCTGCCCTCTTTGTTATTAGGCTCTGAGTTTACTGTGTGCCTTCTATATATATAATGGAGCCAGTGTTTGTGTGTGTATATGTACGTCCGTGATGAGGGGAGCTCAAATACTTCACTTTAATCTGATAACACCGAGGCTTCAATGTCTTCTCGCAGCTTTACTTTCCACTTATTTATTATTCTCCTGACACGTTAACACCTGCTTCAGCTTTAAATTACCCACTCTTCCAACCAGTGCCATCAACCCTCTTCAGCCCTCTTCCGCCGATGGCCAGGACAAAACAATCCAGGTCAAAGCGGTCATGTCTGCAGAAACGTCATCAACAAGATACGTCGGAAGAATGTGTTACACGCTTGGAACAAGGTCGCCCGTGCGGCGGGTACTCTGCTAGTAATTGCATTGAATCCTTGGCCACACTATGAGGCAGGAAGAAGGGTTCCAGGCTTCAAGTCGTTTCCGAGATGAATTAATATCCTTTTAAAGGAATGCTGCACTCTCTG
The DNA here is from genome assembly GCA_036362915.1 of Geotria australis. Classification (NCBI taxonomy): domain Eukaryota; kingdom Metazoa; phylum Chordata; class Hyperoartia; order Petromyzontiformes; family Geotriidae; genus Geotria; species Geotria australis. The sequence continues at coordinate 4,572,975 of JAZEWU010000033.1, read as the reverse complement.
GGCACCAGAATGCGGACACATACACGGATACATGTATGGCCACACAGCCGCTGTTCTGTGTTTGATTTGGAGCACTCAATGTTCAAATCTTGGACCCACATTACTTCATCTGGCAAAGGCTGTGTCTGCTCAATGGGAAAACGTCTGCGTTGTGTTGCGGTGAGGCGTGGGAGTGGTTGGAGTAGCGGTTAGCACGCTGGGAGACAAACCCGGTGACCCGAGTTCGATTCCAGCTCACGGCCAACAAACAGTGACGATTTCCCCTAGGGTGACTCAGCCTCAGATTAGTATCTGGTGCTGGTGCGGTGTGTAAGCATCGCCACTAGGGAGAAAAAGGCGGCCGGGCGTTGTGCTGGCCACCCACCCCTTCATGTGCCGTGCTGGCCTTTATAGGTGCTCGCTAAAAACACTTGACCCTATAGTCTGCTAAGATTATACGGGGGAATTTTGGCTATGGTGGATGATGGACATCTCAAATCCCCCCTCTGTCCACCCAGCACACTAACTGGCACCAGCATAGTCATGTGGTTAATCACGCTGTGATAATTCCCACCTCATTTCAGGACAAATAGCCAGCATAGAAGAGTACTGTACAAGATGATCCAGATGTCTTGTGACCCGATTGCCCCCTTAACATTTGTATCCCTTTGCTCATTCATTTCTGTTTTAAATAACCCTTATTTATCTAAGATTAATAGCGTTTATATGTCATTTTTATATTGCTTACATTATATATTACACGCTTTTTGGTGTCCAAAAATGGTACGTTTTAGAGAATGAAATGAGTGTCACAAGACATCTGGACCACCCTGTAATCTCAAGCATAGTTTAGATTTTCACATTTGTTTATTTTACGTGTGTATTGTCTACTGTATATTGTATTGTGTTTTAACATTGTATTTGGTTTGCAATAATTTCCTTACTGAGTAATTATATTAAATAGTCAAGACTCACTAGATATTTTCCAGGACACTGCTAGGGTGTCTTGGGGTACAGATTATCGACATAAGGCACTAGCACTACAACTCGAGTTTGCGTATCCATAATCTACATACTTGTACCCTATCGTCTTAGAATCAACAACGAAAACAACAGTAACATCGACAGACGACATCAAAACAAAAAACATGTTTGTTGTCAAAATAATCCCCGGATCAGCGTTGCGGACCGTTCCAGCTGATACAAAACATTGCACATCCTCGTCCTCTCTGCTGCATTGAGATGAGCTAATGAGAGGCGAGACCAACATAATAGATGATAATAATTATGGGCGGATTGTCACTGAACCAGACTCAGACATTATTTCATCTGGCACGGCCCATTGAGCTAGAAAGCTCTTTTACAAGGAGGACCAGTAACCTCGGTAGTGGCGGCAGTTACAGGATCATTCAAAGTGGGAAATAAACTCTATTGTTCCTTATAAAAGCAACCCAGCTACACGTGGTGGTCCCACTCTTTCAGGGTGTGTGCAATAGAGCGCTGCCTTACAACAGGGCTGCAGCGTTAGTATTATGTAGCTCCGATAAAGGACTGCTTTTAAGCTGCGCTGTCTAGTCTGGTCTCCTCTCCTCCTGCGTGGACCCAAAAATACTCACGAGTGTCCAAAATTAGGGGCAGATCGAAGATGGTTTGGCACAGCGGGTCGTATATAAACTCAGAGAGCTAAGCAACAAGCCGAACCAAACAGCGCTTTGCTCAGCTGTCCTTGACGATCCTTCAACACATGGGCCTCACATCCCTGTGTCTTGTTCCCAGTGACAAGGGTTTACCTACTCATCGTTTAGGGGCCTGTGCTTAATTGCAAATAAATTATTTTTGCATTGCACCTGCGGATTTTTGCATGATTGCTCGTGCTACAGTAACCCTTTTGGTGAACCACAAAATAACTCTACTTAAGGGTGTTCTGGTAAACTTGAAAGCACCCATTCTCTGCATTCCGTTATAATGATCCCCTGAAAACGTGGAGCCAAGCACATACAAGGCTCAGTGGGCTGTCGCAGTTGTGCCGTTGTATGGCTCTGAATTCAGGCCCCAAGGAAGCTCTCCGGCAAGTGGAGTGAAAGGTTGCGCATCGTGCTGAACAACTTGTGCACGCTTATTTAATAATAATAATAGTGATGTATTATTATTAGTCTGCATGTGCCAGCGATGTGCGTGTCGCGTGAAAATATTTTCAGAGAGCAAATGAAAGCGGGTGGAAAAACAAGGTAGATAACTAATAAACCATCAACCCTAGACCTCACAGCCATTCTGTGTCTTAAAGCTAGTTCACCGTCTACGAGCACCGTTTTGCCAGTGTACATGTAATGTAAACGAGACACGAGGTTTTAGCTTTTCTGGCAATGAGACAAGTGTTAAGATTCCACAAGCATGTGTGGCTTCCAACGTGGGAGGCGGGACGTCGCGAGGGAGATCGCTCGACACGGCTATCCCGAAAAAACAGCTCTGAAGAGCAACCATCACTGGGTTTTGTTCTGCTGTAATAATAAACGTCTGACACTAAGTCATAATTGCTGTAGCGTGCATCTGTCACTCACACCACCAGTAGGAGCGACGATCGGCCTTGTTTGGGTAGCCGTATGGGTGAGGAGGAATTGGATCTTGCCATCACTTGACTCTTAGAAGAGACAAGCTTTTTATACATGATGATTAACTTGTCTTACCGTGCAAGCAAAAGTAAATGTGGACACTGCGTGTGCCAGACGTGGAACCCTTCTCAAATAGATTGAGACTGCAGTGATTTTCCAAGCCGTTCTTTCATGACAGCCGAAGGCATCTCCAACTTGGGAGATGAAACGTCGCGAAGGAAAGAGAGAAGGAGCACTCGACACGGCTGTCCCGAAATAACAGCTTTGAAAAGCACCATCATGCATCGAGCCGTGAACACCTACACTGCAGTGTTTTCCGATTTCATCTGCCTATTAAATATTAACCCAACTCATCCGGCTGCATAGAGTACATTATTGTATGTCTTAGATTGTTGTAGTATCTGTATGCGTCACTTCTTACGTACAGGCTGTCACGCATGCCTGCACAAACACAGCGAACGTATACAGTCACTGGCTGGCCACACAAGATGTGCCTTTGTATTCATTTTGTTGACGCACAAAAGCAACAACATTACCGGAGAATAAAATTACCAGCTGCTATGGTCTATCCACTGCTGGATGAAGGTCTCCCCATGCTGTTGCCACCCCTCATGGTCCTACGATGCCATATTGGACGACACGGTGGCGCGGTGAGTAGCGCTTCCGCCTCACGCCAAAAAGCCCCTGGGTTTGATTCCGGGCTCGGATACCTTTCTGTGCGGAGTTTGCATGTTCTCCCCGTGTCCGCGTGGCTTTCGCCGGGTACAGTCCAAAGACACGCGGTTTTGCCGGCGCCATATTGCCAGACATTGCTTCCTATATATTATGACGTTATTGGCCGGTTAATTAATGAGTGGGTTCTTTTTTAGTTGTGCGAGGAAACCAGAGAACCCGGAGGAAATCTATGCAAAACAGGGGGAGAACACACAAACTCCACACAGAAAGGCGCCCGAGGCGGGAATCGAACCGCCTCGGGCAAGACCATGCCTTCTGTGAGGCGCAGATGTTACCACTGTGCCGCCCTGGAGGTGGCCAGCACTTATTCCAAAAGGACATCAGGAAGAAATCCTGGTCTCAAAGCAATCACGTCGGCAGAAAACGTCATCAAAAAGAGACATCAGAAGAACATGTTACGCGCTTGGAACCAGATCGCTCGCGGGGCGGGTACTCTGCTAGTGCAGTGACACGTGGACTCTGGTTGAAGCTATCGGCATGTGCCTCCTGTTTGTTGCTGACGATCATCAGCTGATGCACTTTGTCGCTCTGTATGCTTCTCAGTGGTGATTCGAAGAGTGCAACTACTGAAGTGTGACCAGTCAGACAAGGTACGCTGAGACGGTATTACCGTTACGATTGGAATCCAACATCGAAAACGCAGTTGAGGTAGAAAACCCGGTGGGGATGGCATCACAATTTGAAGCCGAGCAAATAAAAGTTTATCTCTTGGAAGTGGAGGATGGAGAGACGCTGAGCCAACCGGGCGTTCGTCTACAAAACACTGGAAGCTTTCCAGTGGTAAACTAACCCCGTTCTAGACATCCTACGGCTTTTGAATCACTGGCACGAGATACAAAAGGAAACTGATGAGTTCCTCGTGACACTGTTTTGTCTGGTTGGGCTGGCTGTCTATTGTGGACATGATTAATTTTTGGACAGAAGAAGAAAAACCGGTGCTTTTTTAATGTTAAGCAATTTTAAGCGGGGTTTTTTTCGTATGCTGAGGATTTTTGTAAGTCACTGTAAAAGTTTCCAAAACAGTGACCGAGTTTCGTTGTGTGTGCGTGTTCTTGTGTGAGAGCGCGGGAGATGAGTGGGTCTTGTGTGTGAGCATTTTGTTATGTTTTACTAGCACTCCATTTCCTACACGGCTATGAAGCTGTGGGCAATTTTGTTTTCCGCCGTTTATCAAAACGGTTGTTTTTGTAAGTGGGTGCTTGCTGGCTTATAAAGCAAGAGCTCTTTCAGTCAACCGTACAATGAATAACCAGTAAACATGTTTAGGATGGAAGTCTGGCAGAAGGCCTCACTTTAATCGTAAAATGTATCTTGTAAAAAAAAAAAACCCCGAGAAGACGTTAGTACAGTAGTTGAGCACAGACGCATAATTACATAACCTTGGCATGTTTATTTCATGGAGTTGGCACTGTGCCCTTCAAAACATCATTGATGAAATGTCTCCTCGTAGTTGCAAACGGAAAAAAAAATACACGCTAACGCATATTTCATAAAGGCGTAAACAGTGCGTCTTTCTTTGCAGTCCTGTGTCAATCTACTGCTGGATGAACGCCCTGTCTAGCTATCACAATGTGCTTGTCCATACTTCACCACACCCAGGTCAGAGGGGGATGTTGACAGAGAGGAAGGTTCAGACATTACGCGCCGCTGACGCTTTAGCTGTGGCCCGGAGTCTAACTTAGATAACTGGTTTTGGTACGTGAATCACCAGACTAACTTCCTCTCTACTCCTCAGTATCAGAAACCGCTTAATCCTGTACGGGGTCGCGGTGAGCCGGAGCCTGTCTCGGCAGACACAGGGCGCAAGGTAGGGCTATACCCCTGGTGGGACGCCAGCCCATCGCAGGACACCGAGGTCAATTTAGTCAACAGGCCGATTAACCTAGGCAGCTTGTCTTTGAACTGTCGGAGAAAACCGGAGTGCCCTGCGAAAACCCACGCAGACACGGGAGAACATGCAAACTCGACACGGAAAAGCACCTGAACCTGGAGTCGAACCCGGCTCCTTGTTATTGTGAGGCGGCTGCGCTACTCACTGCGCCACCGTGCTACCGTGCCATCCCCACTATGAAATATATACATCGTGCATTGTACAACGTCTAATAGCCCTACAAGTACTTGTCTGGCTCAGAGTATATGCAAAATGGGCCAACGCATATATCGCTTGCCTTTGACTGCCGGAGCTGGCAAAAGATATGTCAGAAAATACAAGTTATTGGAAACATTTGGTGTTTGTTTCTGTTTCATCCATAGATGGCCTTTAAGCACACACTGAGCAGGAAGCGTATAGAGACGGTAAAACTGCAGCCCGGGATGTACCCGCTCACTCCACAGCTCACGAAACGGCCTCGGCAAGAAGGAGGTCTCGACAGGAACTCTGGACAGGTATTTGTCCGACTGCTCCACGCTGGCCAGACACCTTAGAAGAGGCGGGAGCTCGCACGCTTTACCGAAGCACACACGACACGGCCCATCGACTAACATTCCGTACTCCAGTTATAAATGCTGGGCGCAGGAGTGAAGCAGAAATGAAAGGCATACCCTCTTCAGCTTTATGGAAATGCATAATCTCCTCGCCCGATGCATTGAGGACTGCAGCTGTCCTGCATTCTGCTGCGGGTTTTGCATGCTGGTGCACAGCCAAGTGATGTGAGTTCGTTTCGCCGGTAATGTTGTTGCCACAGGTAGAATTCCATCAAGGATTCAACGCGAAAGGGTTCGTGCTAGCGTCTGTGTGAGCCAGATAACAGCTCAGGGGTTTGTTTAACTTTAATTGCATTTCTACAAAAGTGCATTTCTACAAAAGTGCATTCTCCGTGGAGGAGAACGTGTCCAGATGATGCTACATCTGCCTGCGAGTGCGACATCCCACGGCTCGCCGGCTGAGAACAGGACGCGGCGCATCTGTGCCGGAGCCAGTCTCTTAAAGGGACATTTTTTTCCCCCCTACATTTTTCCACTGTCGTAACGGCAAGCCTCCGTAAATAAGGGTTGTACCGACGAACTGGGCGGCAGGGTGGCGCACTGTTGCCACACAACACGTAAAAGTAACATTCATTGTTCGAGTTAAGAGTGGCTTAGACTTCATTGTTTTGAGTTACATTCCGTAGATGACAGTTGAAATGGGCGGCAGCGGTAACATCTGCGTCTCACAGAATGTCCTGTCCGAGGCGGTTCGATTCCCGCCCCGGGCGCCTTTCTGTCTGGCGTTTGTGTGCTCTCACCCTGTTCTGCGTGGGTTTTTACTACGGGTTCTCCGGTTTCTTCCCCACAACTGAAAAACGCTCAATCATGCATTGGCCGATCGCGTAAATAATATATGGGACGCTGTGGTTGGCGGGTTGGCGACCGCTCACCGCGTGGCCTGACCACCGCCCGTACTGCAGGTTACCTCGCGCCTCTGAGTCGTTCTCCCTTCGAATGAATACCTTCGACATTGATTGAATATGGCCCACGTGTTATATATTGTGTTTTTTATTATTATTGTTGATGCGTCTGTCATGTATTGAGCTGCAAAAAAAAAAAGCTGAATGAGGGCAGGTTTTACGATGTCAGAATTGCTCTTCATAGCTGCTCTTTCTGTATAGCCGTGTCCAGTGCACACCGTGTCGAGCGTACGCAGTGTCAAGCGTACAGTCGAGACGGCTATCCCGACAGAGCCCCCATTGAGAGCAATTCCAATGTACTGATGTAGGTTTTCACGGCTCAATGTATGAGTGTACACTCGACACGGCTACGCCGAAAGAGTAGCTGCTGAGAGCAATTCTCATACATCGGTCCGTGGAAAACCCACATCAGTAATATTGGTTCATGAGAGTCAAGTTTTTTTAGAGCAATTGAATTATGGCTTTAGTTTGACTTTAGCAAAAGCAGCCACATGTCACTCTTAGAGAAGCCCCTTGCCATAGAATAAGGTTAAGGGGTGGTCTGCTGCTGCGTAACCCTATAAAAACACAGGTTATAATAATAATGATAGGGACAGTGTCACGTTGAAAGGGTTAGGGTTAGGACACTGAGGCTGCAATCGAGAGGTCGCTGTTTCTTCTCCCTCCATCGCCTCTCTCCTTCGCGACGACACCCCCCTCCCCATATTGTAGATATCTTCAGGCCCCGTAGAGCTCCATAAAGCCTGAAGATACCTTCCAACGGGGGAAGTGAAATTTCAGGAAGGAGACAGAAGAAAACCCTGCCCCGGCTATCCCAAAAGAGCAGCTCTCAAAAGCAATTCTCATACAAATAGAGCCGTGAAAACATACTTTAATATAACGATGCAAGCTTCAAAAATCCACAACATCTGTCCACCCAGCTGAATTATCGGGTACACCACAAGCCATAGGCAGGTGGCGTGCGGTGGAATAAAGTGTGGGTACTCCCAAGTCTTCCGAAACATATGGTCAGCGTGGAAGAGTAGACTAAAACATCCTCTGGAGGGGGGCTCTCGAAAGCTTCCCCGAGTCGAGACACATTTGTTATTCCCGTGGCCTGAGCAAGTAATTGTATCAAGCAACCTCTTAATATTAATAATAAATCAACCCAGCAGCCTTGTGGAACTCTCGCCTGGCACGCGGAAAACTCCCTCGGGCTAAAGCGAGCGCACGAAACAAAGCGACATTATTCATACGGCACGCAGGAGTAGTGGGGGGCTCAACTTCTGTTTGGAAATCGCCTGCTTAAACTGTCCAAGACGAATTTTCTCCATTCGGGGGACGTGCAGCAGAACTCCCAGTGAAAAGTGTCAAGTTTGAAGACAGGGTAGGGCATTTCCACTCCCGAAACCCATTCCTTTCTCTGCTTCCGTGCCCCCCGCCCTGCCCTATCCTCTCACGCGGATGTCAACAATGCTTGCACCAACATCATAGCCAATGTTTCATCATGATGGTTGCTCTTCAGAGCTGTTCTTTCGGGATAGCCGTGTCGAGCGATCTCTTGCTTGCAACGTTTCGCCTTCCACGTTGGAAGCATTATCAAGCGAAACGTCGCGACGGAGAGCGGGAGATCGCTCGATACGGCTATCTCGAAAGAGCAGCTCTGAGGAGCAACCAGCGTGATTTCGTAGGTTGAGAGTTGTTGTGATGCGTTAAGTTGCCGCCGTTGTGCCGCACGGCTCTGCGATCGGCACGTCCGACGCTTCATTCCACAGGCAGGGAGCTTTACACGAACTGAATATTGCATGTCAACGTCCCAAAAAGACACACATGGTGCAGCCCGAAAAACACACCGGCAGCGCTGAATTAAGAGTTCTCTTTTTGAAATAACTTCCCGCACTCGGTCGCATTCCTCCTCTTCCCGTGCCAGTTTCCTGGTACGAGTGATTTTTTTTGTGTGCGTGTGATTGCAGACAGCCAGATGTTCACCCTTCCAGAGTGAAGCACACCGACGCCAAGCACACACACGTGAAGCACACCCATGGATTATACAGAGGTCTGTGTTAATGTCTGAGCATGCGCCTCGAGGTTCAAATTGTTTCGCTGATTGAAGTATTTTTTTGTTGGCTTACATTTTATCCCCATAACGTTTCGTGCTAATATTCAGGAGCAGACGGTACGTTCAATGTATTTACAGTAGGTTTTCACGGCTCGATTCATGATGGTTGTCCTTCTCTCCCTCGCACAACGTCGCGAGGGAGAGGAGACCGCTCGACACCACTATCCCGAAAGAACGGCTCTGAAGAACAACCATCATTGTGTGTGTATGTCGTGAGTTTGATAATGTATTTGATATGGAGAAGCTCAGATGAAATGCAAAGCGGAGTACCGCCACTACAGAGTGTGCGAAGAATTAACGTCACCATAAGCTGCCGACATATCACAGGAACACACACGTGTGTTACTAGACATATAATAAACAAGACGACTTTCAGTTCAACCATTCTTAGCCTGACGATGCCTCCAACGTGGGAGGCGAAACGTGCGCGAAGGCTATCCTTAAAGAGCAGCCTCTTGCGAGCAATTCTCATGCGTCGAGCCGTTAAAGCTGACATCACGACGTTTAGCGTTGTACGCAACAGATGTCGTGTTAATATTATTCTGTAGCAAACAGTACATGCATTGTATTTACTTTGTATCTGTATACCATGAATATAATAATAATGTACAACCGTGTGGTAAGCCACATCCGAATAAAGGGCTCGCCATGCCAAGACGGTCATGTGTCAGTGACAGGACGGGCGGGGTACTCGGTAAGGTGCTACTCGCTAACAGCACTTGACCCTACACTCTGTTAAGGCTATACGGGGCATCTTTGTCTTTGGGGAACATGGAAAGGTGCTCGCGAACAGCACTTGACCCTACACTCGGTTGAGGCTATACGGGGGATCTTTGGGGCACTCGGCACTGCTTTACATATCACTCACTCCTCAACGGCTCGTTGTGCCACCACTCAAACCTAACCGTCGATAGTCCTTCTGGTACGAGAATTACACTTCTCCCACCCATTCACAAAATACAGCGGCTTCTTACTGCGGATACTGATTTTTGTGTTGCACATTCAGTCAACGGTGCTATTTACTCGATCGTAGGCGGATGCCACTTAGCGTCGATGGGGGAAAAAGGCCAATGCTCCTACGACACAAGGGGGTCCACTGTGCCTTCCGTGCAGTGACGTGGAACGCTAAAACAAAATGATCCCACTCGCTGAAAGTAAATCACGCACAGAGACCACCTCATCCTAAGATGGCAGTGGCATTAAACTCACTTGGCCCTCCCTACCGAACCGGCGCATGATGTCTCTGGGTGTGGCTCGGGGAGCGGATGATGAATTCATCGTGGCCGTTGGTCTTTTTTTTGTCTAAACCCCACACCCTAGCCACGCCCGGTGCACCCCACCCACCGCGTGGGGCACTTAGCGTGGGCTGCAGGAGGCGGGGATGGAAAATCTGACTTACCGAACAAGTCAATGCACCTATACGATTAAATTCCTGTCCCGCTTGATGCCATCAACACCGCCCACCCCCGTACACCGTTCCCCCCTCAACTTCTTCCAGTTGTCGAACGGTACCTTGATTCCATCCTGCACACATTCCTGGCCCTGTTTCCTTCGTGTGCAGCAGCAGAGTGCCCGCCCTGCGCTGAACTGCGCGGAAGTCGAAATCGTCAGCCGTAATTGTGATGATGAATTGATGCATGTTTTTTACGGCTGGATGTATGATAAGTGCTGTCAAGAGCTGCTATTTCTGAATAGTCCCCGTCGGGCGTTCCTCTAATTCCCACTCGTCTGATGATGCCGCCAATGTAGATAGATGTGTAATTATTCCGGCCATAAAACACCAAGTGAGCTTGCAAGCTCTTGGTGCGAACTCACAGCGCCAAAACGTGGCAGGCGAAACGTCGCGAAGGACAGAGGAGGAACGCTCGACACGGCTTTCCCAACAGAACGGCTCTTGAGCGCAACTATGAACATTTATATAATGCACCGACCCCCATCCCTGACTTGTGGGTTCAGAAAAAAATTTGGTGGGTAACTGGCCGCAGCCCTGACAGAGCGTGCCTGCCAACCCTCGGCCGAGCCATGTGCCCGCTGGGCACCCACATCCTTCCCGAGCACGCGGCTACAGGCAGCTGACTCGATCTCCCTGAGGCATTGCCAGGGACGGTGTTAGTGATTATGAGGCCCCAGGCACAATTCAATGATGCCCTTACCCGCCTGCTACCACCACCCACCTCCACCTTGCTCCGGATTCTCCGGTTTTCTCGCACAAATAAAAAAAAAACCCTCATTAATTAATTGGCCGACAAACATCTTTAAACATATAGGAAACTGACAGGATTCAACTGAAAAATGTGATGAAAATCCCACCATTCGTTAGGTACCACGCAAACACAGGAGTGATACACAACGCACTCAGCCGCCCTGAAGATGCCTCCAACGTGGGAGGCGAAACGTCGCGAGGGAGAGCGCTCAGTGACACAGCTATCCCGAAACAGCAGCTTTTAAAAGCAACCATCATGAATCGAGCCGTGAAAACCTACATCGGTACCGATTTAATGTTGTTGTTGACTGCCACGTACAAACACAGCCTGTCTTATTCATGATTTCCGAATAGGTGTCCCTGCTGGGGATTAAGCAAATAAGAGGCCATGGCCTCGGATTTCTCTGTAATCTATAATTACGGTTTACATGCGCAGGCTCACGCTTTAATTTGTCTGGAGCATCGGAGATTCTTTAAGTACGTTTCGCCTGCTTAAATTGGCGGCAGGCGTCAGCCCGGGTCCGGATAATTACAAGGCCACTGGCGCTAAACGCGTCGGTGTTTAGCGCAGCTTCTCACGCCTTTGCTGTCAAACTGTTTCGACAACAGCAGAAGCCACCGTTGCATCGATAAGGTCGAACAGGATCGTCTGTGGACTGAGATCCCTGTAGACGAGGTAAGACGAGACGACTGCCTTACCCGGTTCGATAATTGACCAGGTGCGGATTTTAATTCATTGTGATTCGCAAAACACTATTGACACCGTTATGGACCGATAGAAATGACGGACGGATTTGAAAGATTGTATTTTGTCCTTCCATACCATTTCCAAAAAATATTAGTGACATATTAACCTACTTTCGAATAAATGCACACAGGCACGTAAACATACAGAGAAAGAAAGTCCCTGGCCAAAATAATAACCAATACGACTGTCTACGTGGATTAATAATGCTCATTACAGACGGTGGAACACATCGCTACTGCAGACAGTTAGCAAAAAGAGGATTCAAAGGCAAACCTGTCAGACATCGGACATAATCTCGCCACAGAAGCATCGACTGGATAGGCATCTTGGAAATAAAGATTTAGCGTTGAACACACACCCCGCCATACGGTACGCAGATATAATAAAACAAATACACCTTGATTCACAGAGCCCTATATTGCATGCTCGGCGCTTTTGCGCAAACGTTATTTATTGAATTGCCTACGAGTCGGAATTGGCATCTTACAGTCACACATCAGTGTTACGGACCCCAGAGAGACGAGCGATTGGAAGGTGTTGGAATGTGGCTTTGGCGGACGGGTTATGAAAACAAGCTCGACGGAAGATAAACAAAAAAAGCCCACGTCAGGTGCGAAACGAACGATGAATGTAAAAATATGATTATTATTAAAGCAGCACAAGATAGAGGACAGTCCTCTATCTTGTGCTGCTTCCCATCCTTGGTGTTCCCCTGCCTTGCGCTGTGTCTGCCGGGATGGGCTCCGGCTCACCGCGACCCTGTATAGGATTAAGCGGTTTCTGAAAATGGATGGATGGAAGATAGAGGAACATGGAGGAGAGAATCTTGCTAGGAGATGTCTACAGTTATCTCTGGAGTTTTTATAAACAGAGCTTCGCTATGGAGTTTTTATGTTCTTTACGTGTCCGCGTGGGTTTGGCCAGGTAGTCGGGTTTCCTCCCACAGTCCAAAGACACAAGTGCCCGCAGTGCCCTGCGATGGACTGGCGTCTCCTCCTGGGTATTACTCTGCCTTGCGCCCTGTGTCTGCCGGGATAGGCTCTGGCACACCGCAACCCTGTACAGGATTAAGCGGTTTCTGACAATGAATGAATGAATGGATGACTGAATTGCCCCAATCCCCTATGATGGACAGGTATTACATTTTGGACATAGCTCTGACTTGCGCCCTGTGTCACCGTGACCCTGTAGAGGATTAAGGGGATACGAAGAACGAAAAAAGTAAATGGGCTTGTGCAGGACACCTCGCCAGAAGGGTTTATTGAACCGAGTTGAGACGAATGAAGGCCACAAGAGGCGGACATCCATCGCAGAGATGGAGCAATGCAATCAGCCCTCGCTCTGGTGCTAAATAAATTGTCACGTCGCAGGACCACGAGAGATGGTGACAGGTTTGACGTTAATGGTTGCTCTTCAGAGCTGTTCTTTCGGGATAGCCGTGTCGAGCGATCTCAATCTCTCCATTGCGACGTTTAGCCTCCCACGTTAGATAAAGCATCATCAGGCGCGGGGAGGCGAAACGTCGCGAGGGAGAGAAGGAGATCGCTTGACACGGCTACCGCGAAAGAACAGCTTTTCAAAGCAACCAACATGAATCGAGCCGTGAAAACCTACATCGGTACAGATTTGACGTTGCTTTCATCTGGCAGACGATAGGTCACCGCTCTAAAAAAAAATGATGGTGCACAAATTACATACAACCGAAAAGTAGCCGTAATGGAGCTTGGTGTGGCAATACAAATTGGCGCCTCGGCGGATCTCCATGCGGACTTTGGGTGCGGGTCCACGTGCGAGTTGCAGGCGCGATGCGATCACACGGAGAGAGGGGCTGGCATGTCCGCACACGACGCGCGTCACTTCTTAGCTCTGTTTTTTTCAGAGGCTTAACTTTCGGATTATCCGTGACATGGAGACATCCTGCAGCGCCCACCTCTGTGCTGGCAGCGGGCAAAGCGACGCGCTAATGGTGTCTGATCGTGATGGGGGTTGCGATGGAGATAATGCCAATAACAAGGTGCGACTGTTGGCCTTAATTGGACATTGTTTGAAATGCAATTTTGTAATTTGTTGCAGGTGTTATAACCCGTTCCAGGTCTCTCCACACTCACTCTACGCTTCGACTCATCGACGGTCTGATGGTTTTTCCTTACGCACTATCACCTTCACTGTGCAGTAGCCGCTCGTTACTGTGCCTGTGGGATTCTGTCAAAAACTTGTGTCCGAGGTTGTTCGTGATTTGCTTTTATGTCTGGCGAGAACTGCAGGCGTTTAGCAGCGTGCGCGTTTTCTCCAGACGATCACGGGGTCTGGAATAAGGGGCAGGAAAAATGGCTCGGCACGGTTAGGTAACTTTTCTTGTTTTCCAGGTTAGACCTTTGCCGGTTTCATGGTCACGACTGGCGTGGTGTGCTCATGATTTACGTATTGTTTTCACAGTAGCAACCTGATCATAACTGTGATCAATTGGAATCGGTCACGGGTAACCTATTTCGAACTGAAACGTATGAATTTCTTCCGAAATGTATTTGTGTATTTTCATCCGGCTTGCGAAAGGAATGTCCTTTATGCGAGTTACCTACGTTTTGTTTCCATTCCCCGTTTTCAAAATATATCTTATTCAAGTAAACGGCATTTATTCGAGTCAAGAAAATAATTGAAAATCTGCCAAATGCTCTTTTTAGTTTTATTATGTTTCTGAGTATGCTTCTGATTTAGGCCTTATGACTTGTTATTTTAATGAGTTAGAATCGGAGACTCTAGTTATCTTCGAAATTGGTTTGTGTTTATCAAGAATAATGAATTGCCAAAAGTTAAAGAATACAGTATTTTATAATGTCGTGCTTTGTTTTATGTAAATATAATATAGTAGGAGCGGCGCGGTGAGTAGCGCTGCCGCCTCACAGCAAGAAATCCCGGGTTCGAATCCCGGCTCGGGTGCCTTTTTGTGCGGAGTTTGCATTTTCTCCCCGTGTACGCGTGGGTTTTCGCCGGGCACTCCGGTTTCCTCCCATAGTCCAAAAACATGCTGCTGCATAGGTTAATTGGCCTGCGGACTAAACTTGCCATCTGTACTCTGTGATGGACTGGTGTTCTATCCTGGGTATAGCCCTGCCTTGCGCCCTGTGTCTGCCGGGATAGGCTCCGGCTCCCCGCGACCCTGTACAGGATTAAGCAGTTTCTTACAACGGATGGATTTATAATGACGTGCTTTACTTGCTGTAAATCTAATGTATTCATGACCCAACAACAACAACCGTCCTTCGCCACTAAGTGGCGGTGACGTCACCACGTCGCCTGTGCCAGGCCATATGCACCTTGAGGCCACGTGAAGTGTCG
>JAZEWU010000033.1:4531962-4555703 GCA_036362915.1 Geotria australis | reverse complement strand
ACCCTCCTCTCGCATCCAACGCGTGGAGAGGCTGTCTACCCCCCGCCTCTTTCCAAACCGGTGCAAAGTTAGTGCACTGGCCAGCCCCGCAGTCACATTCAAGGGCGACTCTACCAAGTGTTTTTGAGCTCAGTTCCACGATGGTCCCACTTCGTAAAGTGCCGCCAACCTCCGGACGGGACGGCGCACAGGTATGTGAGCACAGGTGTGACTGAACAATGGGGGAAGTGGTAGCTCTGTGGTTAACGCGCTGAACTACAAGACTGGCGAGCTTCGCGGCCGACGCCAATTACGATTTTCTGACCTGGTTCTGGGCCTCCCCTAGGTCGACTCGGCCTCAAATGAGTACCCAGTGCGGTGTGTAAACTTTGTACCGAGGGAGACAAAGGCGGCCGGGCGTGGTGCTCGTCACCCACCCACTCGTGTACCGTGTCGGCCTTCATAGGTGCTCGCTAACAGCACTTGCCCCTACAGTCTATATTAAGGCTATACGGGGGATCTTTGTCTTGCCTGTAAGCGCCTGACCCGACAGTCTGCTAAGGCGGTACAGGAGATCTTTGTCTCGTGTCTACCTTTGTGAGTTTCGCGTCGCGAAATGTTGTCGGTGTTCGCTCGCGGCGTGCCGTGCCGGTGTTGGAGGTTCGAGTGTTGTGATTTGGTTATGGTGTGATACGAAAGGCTTCGTTGTGGGGTGATACTTGAAAGTCTTGTTTTTTCTAAACTTGTATCTGCTTGACACGAAACGAGCGAATAGACGCTGCCGCGTAGGTTTCCGCGGTTGTGCCGCATATCTACGGGACGTGTTGTCGGGTTGCACCGAGCGCTGTTCGGCCCTATGTCCGACGTTTCGTGACCAGAACGTTCAGCAAAATGCCAGATCTCACGCCGAACACATCAGCGGGCTAAACTTGGCGATGTTGTTTGACTTTTAGAGCTGTTCTTTCGGGAGACAGCCGTGTCGAGCGGTCTCCCTCTCTCGCTCGCGATGTTGCGCCTGCGAGGGAGAGAGGGAAACCGCTCGACACGGTTATCCCGAAAGAACAGCTCTGAAGAGCAACCGTCATGAATCGAGCCGTGAAAACCTACATCAGTACATTTGACTTTTAATCGTAACTCTGTTGTCGTCTACATCATTCTCGACTTGCCATTCGAGTCTCAAGCGTAAATAGGTGTGGCTGTAATTTGTATGCACATGCCTGCGTGCGTGTGGTAAAGACCTAACTTTACTTGATTCTCAAGTACACACACCTTCAGTATTGTAACGTTTGCCTTAGTTTTCGGCTGACGATCTGTCGTTGCTGAATAACTGTCAGTTATGTAACGTTTTTTTTTTCAAGATAACGCAGTTTTGGAATTGTTAGAGGAAACCGCAAGCACATGGTTAGGCCCCTTAGGACAAAACAGTGCAGTGTTCCCAGCTTTGCTGGACGCTCATGAAGTCACTTCAGAGGCATTCAGCGTAATCTATGTCTAACAAAATAACTGCTGATAAAACGGAGCCTGGAGATGTGTGTGCTTAGCACATGAGGTTTTTGCAGGTATTTACCCGGCATTTCAGTCAAACGAGAGGAGCCGAAAGTGTAAAGTTTAGTTCGGGAATATTCCCAGGAAATAACTTTCATTCTTTTGGGTTGGCCATTTCTTTAAAACTTTGAGCAATTTTATTTTTCTCTCTCTTCCCGTCTCTGTGGAGCTACCCTCCCCTTACTCCAGCAAGTTGGGTGGCTTTACGAATGAGTGTTTAAGAGGGGCACAGTGTTTTCTCAGTGAATGCACTGCTTTTCAACGTTTCTGTGCTACACCAAAGTGCCTTTTGATCCACATCTCCTCAGCATTAAGTCTTGGCATGAGCATTCCTAAAACCGTACCTTTCAAATCTTCAAACAAACAAAAAAATCATAAAACTCTCTTCAGATGTTTGTAACTGCAGCACTTGCCTGTGATATTAGAAATAAATGTGCTCTCTCACGCAATAAGGCCTCCACTAGGAGGAGCTCTAGGGAGCCCCTGTGGAGTAAATTTGGCCTACTCTCCCATGCCGGCCAGACAGCTTGAAAGAGTCTATGGGTACACATTTTTGCCAGTATACAAATGAAATATACGAGGTTTTACACTTTCTGGCAATGAAATAGGTGTTAAGATCTTAAGGGAAGCTTGCCTTTCGGCAAATCTTTGCAAGCACTGAGATTAGGCTGACAAGAAAGCTATCTCTGGTGTGGGTGAATCCGTTTGAAGGGCAATGCATTTAGTGTCAAAGCATTCTGTTTGCATTTTTTATCACAAGCATGTGTGGCTGCTTTCAAACCGGACACTTTGTAAAAGGTGTCTATTTGGTGGTTTAAGATCTTAACACCTATTTCATTGCCAGAAAGGGTAAACCCTCGTATATTTTACATCAGCTTCAAAGAGGTAGGAGCGCCCACACTTTACCCCACCACGCATTACCTACCAAACGGTGGTACACGTGGACAGAGGCAGTGGGAGGAGATTTAAGAAATCTACACTTTTGTTTCGACTGCCAGAAGTTAGAATCGAACCGACACCCTCTGGCTCGCAAGTACAGTGCGTGGCTAACCCGTGACACCACCGTGACAGCAGATAATTATCTACACTCTACAGTGACATTGCAGTGTGGTTAGTGTCCATTTTGATGCACAGAACATTAAATAAAAAAAAATCACTGGGCCGCCGAAAAAAAGACCTGGCCACGGTTTAACGTTGCCGAGCTGAAAGACAACGATGTCCAGAAGCTGACCATCGTGCTTCGAAGAATCGCGAAGAAGAAGAACGTTGCGTAGCTCGAAAAGCTCTGTGTAACGTACATTTAAATAAATGTATGTGTGCGTGTGGCCTCAAGCTCTGAGAGATTTAACTCGTTGTGACCATTCGGTCATAATCAGAATTATTTAAATTAATTTGATATCGCCATGTTATAATAATGCAGGCAGGCCAGCTCATAATTTAGTTCATGATTAAAACAAAATGTAATCAACGGTGACACCCTCCGCTGCTGAACTGTGGGAGTGACGCTCTTTGGCTATGCTTGTCATTAAAAGTTTATTTGCTTAAAAATTTAATAAACATGCATCACTCGTTTTGATAAAGTATTAATACGTACGATGCTTAAGGTGGCGAGCTATCAATGTACAGAATTACAAAAACCAACACAAAGCAATTATTTCACAAAGATTATGTAACCTAGCACCTTAGCTACTGAAGTATGGCTAAGATGTATTTTTAAATAATACATTGTATTATTACGCATCCTTGTAACTATGTTACGTTAAAAAAACCATCCAAATTCGCTCAGGTCGCAGGCGCTTAACACGAAACATTTTCGCGGTTTTTTTTTTTAATGGCCTGCTCTGCACTGGGTTGCCTTTGTGTCCGCGGTTCTGGAGTCGTGATTTTTATGAGGGTGTTTTTCATTCCTGGTCGAGATTCCCCGTTATTTTGGACCATTCACGCCACCAACCCCGCTGCCTCCCTCCTTCAATCTTTCCCGCTTGTAAAACGGCTATAAAGAGAATTTGCTGCGTTGTGGGAGGAAGGATCGAGGCCTCCCGCGTATCACCGCAAACACCGGCCTCAGTGGACCGTCTGTTCAAAATTGACACATCTGGTCCCAGACCCACACGGTTCGCCTCCCACGTTGGAAGCATGATCAGGCGTTCTGATGCTTCCAGCGTCGAAGGCGAAACGTCGCGAGGGAGGGAGGGAGAGCGCTCGGTGACACGGCTATCTGGAAAGGTCAGCTCTGAAGGGCAACCATCACGAATCGATCCGTGCAAACCCTACATCAGTACAAAGATCGCTCTTGCAGCATTACGTAACCTCGTGTGGAGAATTAGGACTGTCAGCGATCGCCTATTCGGAAGTCTTACAGAGCATCACCGCACACACCCGTCAGTATTATCTCCCAGATGCTTGCTGTTGATCACACTGAACCAGGTACAGTATTTATTTTTTTGACTGAATTTACCTAGGGGAGGCCCAGGCCACGCACGCATAACCATTGATCAGTTTCGTATACATTCTGAAATGTGCGTCAGGTGACTGAGATCACAGTGCAGAGTGATAACCACAACAATGCTGCGCCCCACACACGTCAATCATAGAAACCTCACGTTTGCTTCCTGAGAGAAAGGTGATAATTGTGGGCTTTTCCTGACAGTTGTCATCGTGACCTCAAAATATATTTTTAACATCTTAATTTTTAATTATTTGTTCAATACATTCATTATGCAGCAGCACTTGTGCGTGTTATTTTATTTATTACCCTAAACTTTACATACAGGAATTGCCACACATTGCTGTGTAGTAATCTATCAAATTTACTCGTGCAGAAATACATTTACTTTACAAAATGCATTTCTACGGGACGCATAAACCGCTGTCCTAAGATGTATTCCTTTAAAGATAAACAACATGAATGGCAATTTGACAGCAAAAACACAAATGTGGAGTTCATATTTAATTACGTACTGTACTCGAAATTTCGCAAAACACGTACTCATGTGCTCCAAGTACGTGTAAACTCCCAGCCGCTGTGCTTATAAATATACACACAGCAGACATACTGTAAATACTCCGTGTACACTAGTGCACAGGGACCACTATTGGCCAGCAAATACTATTAATACTGAAATTTAAATCCAATACTTTACAGCTGTTATTTTGCTAAAGTCCTAAGCCCATTCCACCCCCAGCCCTTGCGAGCCTTAACCCATCCCATCCTGGAATAATGCTGTGGGCGTCACTGGCACAGAAATGTTGCTTCTCCTTTTTTCCAACCCCATCTTTCCCATCACGGCAGCTGAAGGACATTTTTGTTTACTCTGCCAATAATTACACGTATGAGAGTTGCTTTTCACAGCTCTTCTTTCAGGATAGCCGTGTCGAACGCGCCCTCTATCTTCGCGACGTTTCGCCTACCACGTTAGAACCACATTAGTTCTACGTATGAGTGTGCCTCACAGGAAGAAAGTCCTGCCCGAGGTGGTTTGATTTCCACCTTGGGCGCCTTTCTGTGTGGAGTTTGGGTGTTTTACCCCTGTTTTGCGTGGGTTTCCTCCGGGTTCTCCAGTTTCCTCCCACAACTAAAAGACACTCATTAATGAATTGGCCGTTAACATCATAATATATAGGATGCAGTGTCTTGTAATGTTGACGTCGGCTAACCGCCTGGCTGCCTTCCCCCCTCCCCGCCTCGGTGCGGCTTCCTTGCGCCTCTGATTGTATAATTGTATAAAGAAAGCGTGGGGCGGCACATTGGGCATACTGCTTGCGAATAATAATAGTGTCACATAAGAATAATTAGTTGAAGAAAACAAAGACTGAAAAAAAAACTTTCATAACCAGTGTACTTTGGGAAATGTGGTTTCCCTACAAGTTGTCTAAAGTCACTTCAAACCATGGTTAGGATGTTTGTACAACAGCCACACGACGGCAACTCGGCGGTGATCGGAGGAACAGCAGTGCAGATTCCCAGGAAAACTGGGCACCCAACGCTAGTAGGTTATTCCGAGTTACCGTCGAATTCCAAATAATCAGGGCATCTGTCTGGATCAGCCGAGACGGGGAGAAACCTAGCCTCATCACACTGGCCACTTGTGCTGCTACTCAGTCGGATTGCCGCTTTGGAGTTATAGCAACAACCATACATGGTGTATCACAGAAATAAGATGTTCCCATGATTACCGAAAAGCTGAGAACTCCATGCAGATGCCGCTGCTTGAGTGGTTTATTAATTTGCAGTTGACAAGAAGCAGGACTTTTAACGTCCCGGGGAGACTTATTAATGTCCCAGGACAGCTAACTCAAACATAGGATGTCCTGGAAAAACCAGTACAGGTGGCAGCTCTAGCTGTCTGCGAGAGGCGCACGGGTTGGCTGAGAGCGCCTCTCCAAGCTAAGGGGTTGCCAACCTGTGCTGGTTTCCCCAGGCTCGGCTTCCGACCAAGGTCGCTGTCCTGGGAAATATGCGAGTCTTCACAGGACGTAAAAGTCCTGGTTTATGTCAGTTGTGGAATTATTAACAACGATGCACCACATGCAGTTCCCCACCCCCCCACCCACCCACCCCCCGATCTTCTGGTTTGCTCGATTATCTTCTTCCCGTGTTCCGTCCCGAGTAATGTTGCACTCGAGACGTTGCGACGCGAGCTACGTCTGTAGCTGCAGCCGTCGCGCGACTCGTTGCGCGAGACGCGTGGGTTGCTCGCAACCCGCAGCCGGCAGCAGGAAAACGTCCTTTTTTTTTCTTCGCGAAAGCCAAACCAGACGACTTGTTTGTCCTCCAGACTTTCGGGCTGCTTGTGTCGGCGTGCCCGTAGCCCCGTTCCGCACGCGGGTGGAAAAAAGTCAACACGGATTACGTCCTGGCAGTGCCCAAACACAGCTGCAATCACTTTCCCCCCCACGGAGGGCTTGCGCCGCGGACTGGCGTAGGTGGTGGGAACCGCGCCCGTCCATATTCCGCTACCTACTGGAATGCTTTGATAAGTGTCCGGCCACTGCGACCCGCTTCCCCGGCCTACGTAACCAGAGAGGGGGCTCGTGGGACGGCTCGCTGGCTGGGGGTTAGGGGGGGCCAGCAGCGATGACGACAACGCCGGAGGGGTTGCTATTTCGACCGGGAGGTCGCGGTACCATGTTTCGGTCTTCGTAATGGCAAGCTTCGGTTCGCGAGCCAAAGTAAATCGTTGTGGGAGTTCGCGGCGCGATTTGGGAGAATTGTTCTCGGGAAGATGATCTGTCGGGATGATGGCCATGTCGAGCGTTCCTCCTCAGCTCACCTAAGCGACGTTTGGCCTGGCACGTTGGGTGATGATGATGCCTCTGACGTGGGAGGCGAAATGTCTGGGAGGAGAGAGGAGAAACGCGCGACACGGCTATCCCGAAAGAGTAGCTCTTGACAGCCATTCTCAACAAAGTAGTCGTTCGCGCGATTAACGGAGCGTTCCGCATTCAAGTACATTTTGGAGCGGGTATTCGTGAAGTAACTTAAGTCATCGCTGTTTGTTATTTATAGCGCTAAGGTTGCCGCCCTTCACCCAGAAAATGTTGATATTCCTTCATACGACACCATACGTGATCATGGCCTCTCCAAGTAAAACCAAATGTCCCAAATCAGTCGAAGAGCAACACTCGGGTAGGATGTAGCTCCTGGCGCCAAGGGGATGGAAACTGAGTATTGCATTTGGGAGTTCAAGTTGCTGCGGAAGAGGTTAGTTAGGTAGTAGACGAATTAGGATAAGTTAATGTCGGGATTGAAATTGATGAGGTAGCTACTGTATATAGGTCTTCATCGTCATCGTTTATTAATTGTACCGTGCCTCCCATGCGGGAGATCTCAAGTTGCCAGAACTAATGAGTGTGCGAGATGATGTGTCGGTGAGTGATCGCAGACCAGACCTGATGTTCAATATCGATGCGGTGTAGACCCGTTTTTCTGAACCGGTGGGTCGCGACCCATCAGTGGGCCGCGAGCGCCACCTAGTGATCCGTGGAGACCAGACCCAAGTGGGCCAAGTGGGCGCTGAGGTGCAAATGGTTGAGACCCACCCGGTGTATACAATACTGTACACACACCGCACGACCATAAACAAGATTGAAATGCCGATGTGTGCTTAGGTCTTACTCTCGCGCGCGGGCAAGTCTCGCATAGAAACGCAACCACACGTACGACTGGAAACATTAACATGAGGCCAAACAAGTGGCTCGCTGTCACTGGGATAGGAAAATACGTGCAATATGTGTGTTTTTCCAGTTTTAAATATGCACATGCTGTACGATATACAGGCTGGCCCATTTATCTTTCCACAATTTTGAACCACTAATTATATTGCTAAGACGCAAACACAAATTACTATTAGCAGCATATTGATAAATATTTAAGGTTTTTTTATGATACACTTTTTTTTCATTGTCAGAAACCGCTTAATCCGGTACAAGGTTGTGCTGAGCCGGAACCTATCCCGGCAGACACAGGGCGCAAGGCAGGGCTATACTCAGGATAGAACGCCAGTCCATCACCGGGGCAATTTAGTCAGCAGGCCAATTAACCTAGCAGCAGCAGTATGTCTTTGGACTGCGAGAGGAAACCGGAGTGCCCGTTCAGTGTACAGTATATACACTGAAGAACAGACTGTAGGACTAATATCACGTGAACAACATTTGACCATATGCATTGGGGGTAAAAACACAGAAACCTTTAAAAAGTATCAACCGCCCCCTTTTTGCATCATAGTTGTCTATAACAGTGGTTCCCAAACTTTCTCGGGTTCACGGGTCCTTGGTGTATCAGGGGGAATCAGGATAGAAGCGTTCACGTCGCGATCCCTGGCAGGTAATACTTGGGTATTTACCTGCAAATTCTACCAAACACTTCGAAGCCAAGGAGCTGAAACACAACGATGTCCAGAAGCTCAACAGATGCCAGAAGCCCCTCAGTCTGGAGCAAGAAGAGAGGCCAATGCCCGCCGCCTTTAAGGCCAGCACTCACTATTATATCTCTAAATGTTGAAGGGCTGTCTGCAACTAAACAAGAACTTGTTGCAATGGGAAACTGCCACGTAACCATCAAGCTTCGAAGAATCAACTCGAATTCGAAGTGTATCAAGATTTTTTCCACGGCGCCAGGTCAGAAAACACCGTACAATTACGAACATTTGCAATATCCCGCTGTGGCGCCCCTGTGAGTTAGCTGCGGAGCACACTTTGGGAACCACTGATCTATAACATAAGACAATACACAGAGTAGGTGTAAGAGATGTGTGTTTATATATATAGAAGGAGACGAGTGTGGGCCAGCACCACACACAAGTGTCATGCCTTTCTCTGGGTGTTCCTCAAACCTTCGCCGCGTGCCTTCGCTTCAAGCCCGAATTGAATGGGGCACTATTGTCTGCCGAGCACACCTTCGTGCTTATGGAGATATACTGTGGCTAAAGAGGGAGGGAATTCACCCGTCACCTTGACAGGTTAATGACCGCCTAGAGCATTGGGTGGAGTGGGAGATATTCACTTGGCCACCGACAACAACAACCGAGAACCCCACCGAAACGGTTATGGGTTCGTCCGTCTCTGTGTCACCCTGGGCTGGGGCAATGGATGTTGTGGAGTTTTGGGGGGAGCTCATTTAAGGGGGGTGGGTAATTTTCTCTCCGCAGGTGTTTGGGGAGCAGTGCGACTACGAGCTGGGGAGCATTTGAGCGAAGTTTAAATTCGATCGTACAGCTCGACGGATGGTTTGGATATCTTCGCAGTAACCCGCGCAGAGTTAATATTAGTCTTTGAACGGCACAATGGATATTTGGAATTCCGCAATTTTAACGATGGTTCACATGAGGTTGTTTTATTGGAAGCTAGAGGTGCAGCCCTGCAATTACTGTCACGCATCCATTCATCCACTCACAGAAACCGCTTCATCCTGTGCAGGGTTGCGGTGAGCCGAAGCCTAACCCGGCAGACACATGGCGCAAGACAGGGTTTTACCCAGGATGGGACGCCAGTCCATCACAAGGCACCGGGGGCAATTTAGTCCGCAGGCCAATTAACATGCAACTGCTGGTAAAAGTGCCTTCACGAGAGGAAGCTCTAGACATATTTCTAGAACCACCTTGGGCAGGAATCGAACCGCCTCGGGCAGGAATATTCTTTAAACGAGGTGCAAATGTTACCAATGCATAGACACCCTGCCCCCACCACAGTCTACGATAGAAGAAATGTAAGCAGGCCAAATCAAATGCGTACACAATGTGAATGTCAAGAATTTTAAGTTGATTTAGTTTCATCACCCACGTCATCGCTTTTGCTAGATAGGTCACGTTCCGTATCGTAGTGTGGCTGAGTGAATCACATCGTTGAAGGTTCAGAAGCACACGTTCGGTTATTTTCTAATTTGCCTTGTTGAGACAAAGCCTTGATAAGTATGCACTTGTGCATCCGTGTATATCGGTGCACACAAAGTAGCTAATTATATTCATGCTGTCACGCACTCCTACTTTATATATAAAATATGACTCACGCGATGGCGTGGTGACACAGTAGCTCGTAGGACATTCCACCGTGAACCTGGCAACCCGAGTGATTCCCAGCCACGGCTACGACCAGTGTCGTTGTTGACATGTCGTTCTCTCCGCGGCCCTTGTGCAGCGTTTTGTGACCCTCGGGTGAAATGCGCTTTATAAAATGCTATTATTATTATTATACCTGACTTGGTCTTGGGCCCCCTTCCCAAGCCAGAGTGGTGACGTATGGTCAAACAACCCTGTTGGTACTGGGTTGTGTAGAGGCCTGCATCTAGCAGTAGCTTGACGAAGGACGGTACATTTTCTATTTATTAATGACTTGTAAGCAGAGATTTATTTACCGCGTTATAAAATCATGATAATTATTATTATTATTATCATGCCATCCATCCATTGTCAGAAACCGCTTAATCCTGTACAGGGTCGCGGTAAGCATATCCCGGAAGACACTGGGCGCAAGGCAGGGCTATACCCAACTGATCTTACCACTCCATCTCTGTGGTGGTCAGCCTCTCTATGCCATGTTCCCTCTCCACAGCTGGTCTCTTCCATTGCCATCCATCCCTTTTAGCAAGGTATCAACCCAAGGTGTCTTATATTATTTGAACCGTCAATCTGACTCTCCCAAACGTTGCTTATGTTCTCTATAGAACCGTCTGCCCTCTGTGTGTCACATTGTCATGTCAAATGTGCACAGCTCCATGCTTGCTTCAGTCAGTGAGTCACTTTTTTATGCAAGCTTGATGTAACCGTTAAGCTATGCAGCTCTTTTTAACAGTTGTCCAGCAGGGAGTGGTAAGCAAGTTAGTAGATGACTTCGGCTATACCTGTGGAATGGGACGCTGGTCCATCACAGGGCACCGGGGGAATGTAGTCAGTAGGCCAATTAACTTAGGCAGCGTGTCTTTTGGATTGTGGGAGGAAATCAGAGAACGTGGTGAAAACCTACGCGGACACGGGCAGAACATGCTAACTCTACACAGAAAGGCACCCGAGCCGAAAATAGAACCCGGGGCCTTCTTGCAGTGAGGCGACAGCGCTACTCGCTGCGCCACGGTGCCGCCCTTGTATACATCACAAGTGTTTTTGATTGTCTCAACCATTGTCTGTGTTTATTATCTGTTCGCTTCAGCAGGGAACATTGCCTGATCAAAAACAGTCGTTTTTAGGCACATTGGCATGTTGCGTTTCATCATCGACACAGGGTTTCCAAAAGCATGCCAACCTGCCTTTGTATTCGCCTTTGTGTTTCATAATTTTTATCCTGATCCACATTCAATAACAGCCAGAGGTCTACACGGCGGGTTGTGATGCACAGCTGACGTTTGTGTTGGGTCATGATGTTATTGATCTGGCTATATCCTTGCATTAAAGTTCCCTCCATAACCAGACAGAGCTAAGTCAAAGAACGCGTGTCGCAACCAGATTTAGCAATGTATTTATGACATTTTGCTTGAGACTAAATTAAGCGTGATCTGTGAATCGTAAAATAGGCTGTGAGCTTCTACGTATTCTAACTATGCTGTGTTTTAACCAGTAGCATTTTCTATCGTTTTTGTTTTACCCAGAAATGTGGTCGTGCTATTTTTTTGACCCCACCTGTAATAAAAATTAGAATGTGTGTTTATGATGGAGTGTGCTTTACACGGGGGCCTTTTTTGTTCATTTTTAAACTAGTTACGATGAAGGTAGCACGTGTTAGACATATGTTAAACGGCCCAATGTTATCTTCTATTTTTTTCAAATAAAATATTTTGAAAAACACAAATACTGTACCGTGTTTGAAAACAAAAAGTTCACGCTTGGGTCTGCATGAAAGGGAAAAAAGACCACCGTGCGTTGATACGGACTGATATGAGATAGGCCCACCCAAGCTGTCTCGACGAACTCCTTCCCTTCTGTGTCTTTATTATCAGGTCCCTGCACCAGAGGGTGACGTGACCGAGAGCATGAATTGAAGAGGAAGAGTCTCGCGTATGAAATCTCGCGACGAACATGTGCCTTTTGAGGTGAGCAGCCAAGCTCATTCCATCTTCAGCCCTGCATCCATTGTGGAGCGAAATTACATCTAGCTTCTGGGGGACAATAGGGAGGGAAATCGACCGCGTCGCTATGTCTCGTTTTTTTTTTAACAATGTGTTGAAAGGAATGCTATCGCGTGGTGATAGGGCACTGGACTTGTAGCGCAGAGGTCGCCCCTTCAATCGCCTGGCTTGGCAGAAACGATGATAGAGAGATGCTAGCTATTTATTATTACAGCAAAAAAATACCCAGTGATTTTGCAAGCACTTTACATGATTCCTGTGACACAACAAACGTGC
Organism: Geotria australis; assembly: GCA_036362915.1. Taxonomy (NCBI): domain Eukaryota; kingdom Metazoa; phylum Chordata; class Hyperoartia; order Petromyzontiformes; family Geotriidae; genus Geotria; species Geotria australis. The sequence continues at coordinate 4,543,348 of JAZEWU010000033.1, read as the reverse complement.
GAATTGGACAAGAATAACTAAAAATCAAAAAATAACAAATTAACCAAACAAAAACAAATTACCGTTAATACAGAGCATTGCACATAAGTGACCAAATAAATAAATAATATAGTTACACAGTAAAGCTTATTGCACATTAACAGAGCGAACAAGTCTAACATTTGCAACATTTCAATCACAAATAATAATAATAGCATTTATAGAGCGCATTTCACCCGAGGGTCACAAAGCGCTGCACAGGGCTGCGGAGAGAACGGCACGCTAAATGGGTGACGTTTCTTAAATCCCTCACCCCACCCCCACCCCCCTCAGTGATCACCACAGTCAGTGGATCAGTCTTGCCAGTGTGCAAGAGCAGATCATGTACTTCATAACAATAATAATGTAATAGTACATTTTATAGCGCTCAATGCCGAAGGGGTACGTCTGACGACAGAACGACTCGCAGGCGCGAGAAAACCGCAGAGATGCGGGGAGGGGGAAGGCGGCCACACGGTTAGCTGGCGCCAACATTTGACAAACGCTGCGTCCTATTCTCTCTTGCGGGGCTCCCCTCTAGTCCAGACGCTTGCAGCGGTGTGAAGCAATTGCAGAGCCACACTTTTAAAAAACTAAATATATAAAACGCTATTATTATTATTATTATATAGAACACGATACGTTTGCCCGTATGTTATAAGCCGGAAATGGTAAAGTGACATGGACGCATAACAGCATTCCCAGACGCATTTTAAAATCCGTATGAATTCGGCTGCACAGCTGCTGAAATATACCGTAACTAAACGCAATTTTCGTGATGTGTTTACGTTGCTTTGTTGCTGTGTAATCTGCACGTTATGCTCAAGTTACGACAAGAGGTTTGGCGCGAAAAATATTGGCACGGATTTAGCGCTTACCACAGAGAGTACAGCTGGACCAATTCCTCCGCGCAGACGATTGACAGCAGGCATTGCATACTTAAGCCCCCCGACTCAAATGTGCCGTGCCACCTATAAGCCCTTGCCCAACAGGTACATCGAGAGGGCTGCCACACTGGCTTCGCCGAGAATGCATTCACTCTTCTCTGTCCAAACAGTGTCCTGTCTCTGCTTGCACAAGCTTAGCGGCCAAATCTCGCAATTACTCACGCAATGTGCTTATGTAAAACATGTCGCACGGCGCTTGGCTGATGTGGCGTCTCGAATCGCTTTGCAAATTAGCAGAGCGACGTACATGCAGTCGCCCTGCCGCACATCCTGTTCACTGTGGATCCGAGCTACAGGCGAATAGGTGATGATACTGCCTGCATAGGTGACGATACTGCATATGTGAAGGTCTGTGGTACTCACAATGGACACCCCGTACACAATCACGTTACCGGACGAATGTAAAGCACGAAAGGCTGTAAGTGCGGGGAATAGCCTCTTGATTGAGGTTTAGAAGTGGCACAGTGGTAACATCTGCGCTGCACAGAAAGAAGGTCCCACCCGAGGTGGTTCGAGTCCCGCCTCGGGCACCTTTCTTTGTGGCATTTGTGTGTTCTCCCAGTTTTCGGTATTCGTTTCCTCTGAGTTAGCTGGTTTTTCTCTAAAACTAAAAATACTCATTACTTGGTCGATAATACCATAATATGTCACCCTCGGGTGAAAGGCGCTCTATAAATGCTATTTTTATTATTGTATAGTATATAGAATGTAATGTCTGTCAAATGTTGGCGTCGGCTAACCATGTGGCTGCCTTCCTTATACATTGTACTCTTAAATTCTTAAATCACTCGAGATTAGGAACGCATCACTCTCTGTGAGCTTGTCGGATTTTTGAACATCTTTAGAGAATGATGGCTACAACCACGCAGAAACACTTCACTGAGGTTGGACAGTTCATAGGTCAAGAGGAATATGCGACTGTATAAAAGACTTACGCACTGTATTATGTAATGCCAAATGTGAGACCTTGCTTTAGCCCTTTATTTAATAGGGCGGGTAGGTTTCTTTAATAAATAACGTGAGAGAATTAATCAAAAGTGTTTGCTGTTGGATACAAAAATATTTACAATGGAAAGAATGTTCACTCCTTCGTTCCACGGTGATGCCTTATCCCCAGGAGCCAAGAAACCTTCAGAATGAACATGATACAGTTGCCATTCCGACAGCTCTGGAACTCAGCTGAGCAGGTGAGAATCCTGCGCGTACTTTCTTCTACCCTTTGTGTTCAAGGGACGTCTAGGGTGCTACATTGTCGCCGGATCTGTTTTGTTCACTCAAACGCGCGTTGATTTTCACAGCTCCGGTTAAAACGTTGCCACACATTGGCCCCGAGAGATAATCGCTCGCGGACAAATATCACGGTTCTTTCGCAACCCCCTGTGCAATGAACGCTGGCTGTTGGTGCTCAGTTATGCACGGGATTTGCTGAGAGCGGGTTTAAGGAATCGAACCGTGGATTTGCATTGAAACCGCCGGAGAGGCAAGCGCGTTAAACACTACATTATGGAAGTTTGTTTTCATTGCTAGGATAATAATAGTAATGTAGCGAATGATGCCCGTCGTTTACCCGAGAACAAATAGCCGAATCTCAAATCTCAATTTTTCAGGAGGCAGCTGCATTTGGAAGTTTTGTATAATTCCATTCGTGAGCGTTCAACTTTACGTGGGAGGAAACGGTTCCAGGAAAACACGTACGTACGGCAAGATAACACAAGAAGCTCTGCAATGGTTCGTTTGATCCACGTGTTGCGCTGCCACCTCCAGCCTAGTGAGCTTGTGAGTTTCACAAAACTCCATGCGATTTACAAACCCTTATTTGTACTACAGTGCTGGCCATCCGGCCGGGTTCTAAATATCATATCGAGTCAGTCAGTGAGTCAGATTTTATTGATGCTGAAAAGAACCGTTGAGCTATGCAGCTCTTATTAACAGTTGTCCAGCGGGGAGGGGTAAGCAAGTTAGTAGATTACTTGGGCTGTTACCCAGGATGGAATGCCGGTCCATCACAGGGCACGGGGGAAATTTAGTCAGCAGGCCAATTAAACTAAGCACCACATCTTTGGACTGTGGGAGGAACCCGGAGTACCCGGCGAAAACTCACGAGAACACGGAATAAAAATGTCATCCCAGTGTTTCTCCCATCCCATACGCGGAATGGTAGGGGAAAGAATTGAGTTGTTTTCTCCTGATTTAACGGCGTTGCGGCGCTTGACGCACAGAATCACGGCTCCAGCTGTGACAGTCTTTCAGGAATGACAAATATGTCATTCCGTGCGTGCGTGCGTGCGAGCGAGCGAGCGTGTTTCCGCGTGCGCGTGTGCAGTGGATCCGTGCCTTCGCTGAGTGGGGTTCCTGGCACGGTGATTTGTAATGTGCAGAGACAAAAATCACATTGCCAGGGATTACCGCTCAGTGATTGGCGTTTCTGCCGCCTCAAGTTGCCCAATTTTCATCCCTCCCGAGGGGTTTTCTGCGATTTGAACGTGTTTCTCAAATACCGACGACTGACTGATGGTGCGCGGAAATAAAGCAGGGATTGTATTCATTGACGCTTCGGAAGGGCTCTCAAATGTGTAACCGCGCAGGTTTGCACAGTTGTGCGCTATATTTGTAGGATGTGTTATCTTCGTTGCACGGCGCGTTGTTACGTGTGATGTTGAGCGACACTTCCTCGGAGCTTCTTCAGGAACTAGTGAGCTAAACGTTCAACTCTGCACGTTGTTCGAGACGGTGTCCGATGTTTCATCGCTGCGTGCGCCGAGAGCTTATTTAGGAAATAAATAATCAGTTCTTAAGTTGGACCGATTCATGACGGTCGCTCTTCAGAGCTGTTCTTTCGGGATAGCCGTGTCAAGGGAGACTGCCCGACACACCTATCCCGAAAGAGCAGACTCTGAAGAGCAACCGCTTCGCGTCCGTGTTTTTTTCTGGTTCCCCACTGTGAGTTGGAACGTGAAGCCTAAGCTTTGCTATTTATTGCCGAGTCTCGTGGTGCGTGGGTCACATGGTCGTAACTCTCACACACGGCGCCACGGCGAATGGCGTTGCGGTGGCCCGACCACTGCCGAGGCAATGTGCTTTTGCCGCTTGTTGTGGAGGTTTGCGGTTTGAGGCCGGCAGCCACCCTGGTTAATACTGCGGTGGAGCATTCACCGAATGTGCTGCACGGTGCTAGTTGAAGGTGTTAAAGATCCCGTGATGTGATTTTGGAAGAATTGTGAGTGTGTGTGTGTACCGTAGCCACGGTCCAAATTTTCCGGATTCATTTTAAATAACTCACAAATTACTTAAATGGGCGTAAGCACGTGGCAACGTCGTTCATTCTCACATTTTATTTGGTAGGAAAAATCGCTATATTTAAAATTGCCAATGCATCGTCTGACATTACCAGCTGACGAGACTCATCTGTAAAACATTGCTCCTGCTTGGTTTGACTTTTACAATCATATTGGAGCTAATTCCAAAAGTACTAATTTGTTATTATACTGATGGTTGCTTTTCAAAGCTGTTCTTTCGGGATAGCCGTGTCACTGAGCACTCTGCCTCTCTCACTCGTTACGATTCGCCTCCCACGTTGGAGGAATCTTCATGCGTTGAGTGTGCGGCTGAGTGTCTCTACATATCCTGTGTCCACGTGGTACCTAACAGAGGGTGGGAGTTGCATTAAGTTTTCCAGTTGGTTCCTGTTAGTTTCAGAGGTGGCTCCCTGGTCTGTCTCCCTTTTGTTTATACTTCCTGTGGCCGTGTTCTTACTCACGGCAATATTTTATCATACTGTAACTCTGTCAGCAGTGGATACATTTGTATGTCGGGATCGGCTGATTGGCAGCTTTCGCTGGAGGGTGAAAACAAATTATTTTTGTTAAAATGCCCACGGTAGGAGGTTTCATTCATGGAGATACGGGCGACTTAGCCACTGCTGACAGAAACATCGCTTCCATGCGTGCTTTCATAAGGGTCACAGTCCGCATGTGACGGTGATAGATGCACTGATGTAGGTTTTCAAGGCTCGATTCGTGATGCTTGCACTTCGGAGCTGCTCTTTCGGGCTAGCCATATCGAGCGATCTCCATCGCTCCCTGGCGAGAGATGGAGATCGCTCGATACCGCTATCCCGAAAGAACAGCTCGGGAGGAGCAACCATGATAAGGGATGCAACGATATCCAGACACGTGACCCTCCCTACAGCCATCCAGACTTTTGAGGGGAAGTGCTGTTGGTGAGCACCTATTAAAGCACACAAGGAGGTGGTTTGTTCACAACTATACCTAGCAGCACGCGTCTCCCCACTGCTGACGTTTACACACTGCACCGGATCCTCATTGAAGACCGAGTCAACCTAGCTTCGGCTCACAACGGATTCAAACACCGGTCGCCGCTGACGATGATAATAAGAATGATTGCATTTATAGAGCTCCTTTCACCCGAGGGTCACAAAGCGCTGCACAGGGCTGTCGAGAGAACGGCCAAGAACAACGTAGCTCCGCTCGCCGGATTTTGTCGCGCGTCCCGCTGGCTAACCGTTGCTCCACCGCCTCCCTACGTTCTCGCCCACGCACGCAAGACAAAGACAAAGATCCCCCGTATAGCCTTAACAGACTGTCGGTTCAAGTGCCGTTAGCGAGCACCTATGAAGGTCGAAACGGCACACGAGGAGGTGGGTGACCAGCACCACGCCCGGCCGCCTTTGTCTCCCTGGAGGCAATGTTTACACGCCGCACTAGGTACTCATTTGGGGCTGAGTCGACCTAGGGGAGGCCCAGGACCGATTCAGAAAATCGTCACTGGCGTTGGCCGTGAGCGGGATTCGAACTCGGGTCGCCAGACTTGTAGCCCGGCGCGCTAACCACTGGGCCACCACGCACGCAAGCGCGCACACGCAAAGACAAAGACAAAGATCCCCCATATAGCCTTAACAGACTGTAGGGTCAAGTGCTGTTAGCAAGCACCCATGAAGGTCGACACGGCACACGAGGAGGTGGGTGACCAGCGCACACGCACACACACAGTCACAAAGACACCGGCTCGCCGTCTTTGATCTTCCCCAGCTCTCAGCTGCCACCAGAAGAAACCCTACACAATGTCAACAGTAACCCTATATCCATTCTACCCCGCGATGCTGCAGTGCAGGACTTAGCTGCTTGTGAGCAGTGCCTTGCTGCCGTCTGTCTTGTTCACAGTGGCTAAGTTCCACACCTCAGCAGACCGTGCGTCAAATGGCAGCTCAGCCCATGCGTGAAGAGACCTGCGTCGCGCATTCCGCAACACTAGGGTACGGGATTACATGTCATGTCAGGGTTTTTTTTTATGGCACCAACCCCCCACCTCCTCCTCTGTATCCACGACATGAGCTACACAGCCGGCACCGCCTTGAGTGTTGAATAAAGTTTGCTCCAATGTGAAGATGACAAGAACACCCCCCCTCCTTTCCACCACCGACACTATCGAAGCGGAAAGAAAAGTGCCGATCGGGTAAACCGTAGAATCTCCATCGGCACACACAAAGTAACCGCGTGCATAGGCGTTGGGCGTCGGTGCTTTGTGTTGAAAATATGGCACGGCGGTTACTCGTCTGTGTGTGTGTGTGAGTGATGTTTGAAAGTTGTCACTGGCGATTCGGCGCAGTGAGCCGGCGCTTTGTTTGAGAGGAGGGCGGCGGTGATTTTCCCCGAGAGGTTTACCGCGGTCTGAGAGAAAAGAATACATATATGCGGTGAGACGTTTGGAATGTACGAAGTCTGCGAGAAGCGGAGAGCGGTCGTTAGCCGCGTGTGCAAGATGTCCTGCCGAGGGCCCCCTCTCACTCACCCCACAATCACCTACCCCCCCACTCAGCCCCCACCTCCCCAAGGGCCGGATCTTCTGTGCCTACTGTTCTGACATCAGTCGTCTATAAAAAGCACTGGCTCAGTTCAGCAGGAACAGAAGTCTTGTCCATTGTCTGCCATCCATTCAACTGTTCGGAAGAAAACGCACAATCGTGGCGTGCGCAGCAGTTGAAGTGGGATTAGTGCTGCCAAGCACAAGCCCTGGGACTGAAGTTGTGATTGTTTTTGGGTCTATTTGTGCCGTACCGTGTTTGTGTGTCGTTATGCGTTTGTGTGTATGGCACGCGTTAAGCATCCTGGCTCCCGCACAGACCTAGCCGGGTTCATTTTCGGCCGAGGTCGCCATGGTACTGGGCCCATTGACCAATTCGCACTGCCCAGGGTTGTGAAGTATGGTCAAAGATCCCCCATGATGTAGGAAGGCCTTCATTCGGCGGTATGTTTACAAAGGGCCATACATTTGATGACGATGCAGTGTTAAAACCAGCATGGCACACGTTCACCAACACCATCGTGTGATGTGCCATGAAATCATTATCAAACTTGCTTAATCCTGTAACAGGGTCGCGAGGGGGCCAGAGCCTAAGACGTGACGTGACGACAGTCCATCACAGAGTACTCGCGGCAGTGTATCTTTTTGGACTGTGGGAGGAAACCAGAGTGGGTACGCGATGAAAAGCCACGCGGACACGGGGAGAACATGCAAACTGCACGCATAGCAACACACCCAAGCCGGGCATGGAACCCAGCGCCTTATGGCTGTGAGGCACCAGCGCCGCTCGCTGTGCTGCCGTGCTGTGCCAAAATATACCCTGCTGGTTTTAAATTGGACTTTATAAGTACCGTCGATCTGTAGAACCAAACACGGACTCGTGTGTCCAACGTGCCTTGTCTGCAGCGAATAGTTCCTTCGTTACAGTTTATTTAGCCGGAACGTAGCCAAATGGTGTTGCCCGTATCCGTGTCTGTGCGTCTCCTTTTTGAAACCGGCACAGACAGGACTGGCATTCCAGACAACACGCTCAGCACAACAGATGGCTACGTTCATTGCGTCTACCAGAAGATGAATTTCAACAGTTTTGCTTAAAAAAACATACGTCCTCGATTGTTTGAAATCAACTACAAGGCTGTCGGTGTTCGCTGAAGGCTCGGATAAATTCACGACTTTTCGCGCCGTATTAATATTCGTGACGGTGCGCAATGTGTGTGTCTGCGTAGGTGCTTTCGCCTTTCGTTTTCAAATATATCAACCTTCAAGGGATAAACAGTTATACCACCCCGAGTATTATGTTGGTTTATGTGTACCGTATTTCATCGCCTCGCCGTGTTTATTGGTGCCAAGAATAACACGCGCCTGAGCTCGAAAGACATTCGCCTAAGAGTCGCCCTGATTTACTGATATAGGTTTTCACGACTCGATTTATGATGGTTGCTCTTCAGACCTGTTCCTTCGGGATAGCCGTGTCGAGCGATCGCCCTCTTTCCATCGCGACGTGTCGCCTCCCACGGCTATCCCGAAAGAACAGCTCTGAAGAGCGACCGTCAGTTGCTCTGATTGTCTCTCTCAAATATGGTACAAATGTTACGGGAGGTCGGTTGCTGGCCGACAGACGCGCAATCGCAACTGGCCGTTTTTCGGTGCGAGTGGCAAGTTAGCACACGCTGCCACGGCCACAGATATGTGATTAAAACATAAAAACTAACACACAAAAAACGAGCGGTAAATTGCCACCGCTGCAGGAATGCCTTTCCAGGAGCTTGGAGTACACCGCAAAGCCACGAGCCGGTATGCACTGTCTGTTGCATTGTCACAAATGACACCCACGTGGCTTTCATGTCTACAGAATACCCGCAAACCACTGGATTGGCTGCTAAATGGGCTGGTCGCGTGCACGTAACGAGGGATAGGTCCGTGGGGGGTCATCGCTTAGCGAATGAACCCGGCGACCCTGGGTTTGATTGCCGGTCGCCAAGCAGTGCGGAGAGTGGTATCCGAATCAACCCTGGGTCTCCACTTAATTCAACTCGGCCTCAAATGAGGATGCATTAGCACTAATAGTAATAAAAAATGCAATTTATAACGCGCACGTATTCGTTCAGTTTTGAAGGAAACCATTCGTTACCTGGGAGCGCCTGGGAATCCCTCGGAAGAGCTGGAGTTTGTTGCTGAGGAAAGGGATGTCTGGTCCACTCTCCTTGGACTGCTGCCACCGCGACCCTCGCCAGGACAAGCGGTTTAGAAAACGGATGGATGAATGGACCATTCGAAGAGAGAACGACTCGGGAGCGCGAGGTAACCTGCAGAGGGGGTGGGGGGTGAATCGAGGCACGCGGATAGCCGGCCGGCGCCAACCCGCCAGACACTGCATCCTATGTAGTGTTATCGGCTAATTAATAAGGGTTTTTTGTGGGAGTAAACCGGAGAACCCGGTGGTAACCCACGCAGAACAGGGGGACAACACACAAACTCGACACAGAAAGGTGCCCAAGGCGGGAATCGAACCGGCTCGGGCAAGACCATTATTTCCGTGATGTTACCACTGCGCCACCCTGCCGCTCGCTAACACGACTTAACCCGACAGTCTATTACGGCTAGACGGTGCATCATTATCATTGTCTTTGTATGCGAGGTTGAGGAGCCGTGGTTTGCGGAGTGAACTACAGATTCAGCAACATCAATTGACCTCTCAGCGCGGCTGACATTTAACAGCAATTAACCGAACAGGTTATTGGCCTCCCCTGGGTCGGCTCAGTCTTAAATAACTACCTGGTACCAGGTGAGCAAATATCAGCGCTGGTTCGGTCACCACTCCGACTTGCCGCCTTCGTGTGCTGTAGCTGTCGTGACTCGTAATAGGTGCTCGCCTTATTACGGCCATCCCTCGTTATACGGAACGGTTACGCCCCTTAAAATCGTTGTGTTCAGTGTATTTCCGTATATCGAATCACGTTGTGCAGCACGGTAGAGTAGAAAATTGCAAATTCTTGAGGTGCAAAATTTATGCTATCGCAAATTGCTCTTCCGTATATGAAAATTCAGTCCTTAATAACTCGTTCTCGTTATAGCGAATTTCTGCAAAAGAGTTTCTGTACATCGGGGGTGTCTGCCGTTGCTGACAGCACTTGCCCCAACAGTCTATATAGGCCACACGGTGGTCTTTGTATTTGTATTTGTGGATTTACACAGGAGCATCCCTTACAACAGAAACCCAGCTTTTGTTTACAATTCTGAAGTGATTTCCATATTACTCTTTAAAAGAACAGCTGGATTGTTGTTTACGCTCATAAACATTTATATAATTATATATAACCATCATTCACATTCATTATCCCTCAATTAATTCAGACGCACGCGTTTTCTATCAGCTTGGGATAAGAGCGTTTAAATGTCAAAATTTAGTTGCGCTATAGAAATGTAAATTTGTATTCATTTGGTATAGCTAGGGCTAACGTAATTAGCATAACAATGATACATTTAAAATATAAATTATTGTTATGATGGTTGCTCTTGAAAGATGTTCTTTCCGGATAGCAGTGTCGAGCGCTCTCCCGTTCTCCCTCGCGACGTTTCGCCTCATACGTTGGAAACTTCCTCAGCCGTTTGAGTGTGCGGTTGAATAAGCTGAGTTATATGGGCTGTGTCCAGGTGACACCCGACAAAGGGGCCGTCATGTGTGGCTTTCAACGTGGGAGGCGTTACGTCGCGAGGGAGAGCACTCGACATGGATATCCCGAAAGCACAGCTTTGAAGAACAACCATTATGAATCGAGCTGTGAAAACCCACATCAGTATTATTGCTATGCTTCACTTATGGCCTTTGGCATCACGCCGAGGTATCTAATCACGTATGAACCTTTGTTTTCAGCCGAAATGTTTTGTAAACGGCACGTATTACTTACGGGCGCTTCACAATAGGGCACTCTTGTGAAGATGTGAATTATGAAGAGAACCAAAGGCTGACGCCAGTTGTGGACGTTGGTGGATAGTGCTGCAGGTAACGCTCCGAGCAAACTAATATTCGTACGTTTGTTGAACTGTATTCGCACGTTCCAGAGATTGCAAGCTCACAGAGTGAATGCAAGGGCTGCGCCTTTGCCTATTTTATTGTATCAGTATCATTCATTACCTTTTTAGTTAACTGCTTATAAGATACGATTCACTAAAAACAAAGTCCTCATTTATTTTATGCCAATCTTTCAATGTATTCCTTAGAGTAATTATAATAATAGCATTTATTGAGCGCTTTTCACCCAAGGGTCACAAAGCGCTGCACAGAGAACGACATATCAGCAACGACAGAGAACGGAAAATCGGCAACAATTTTTTTGGGGGTTTTTTTTATTTTTAGAATCCGAGCTGTGGAAAGAACGGCAAGTTAACAACGGGGAGACAGAATAATTGAGAGTCAAGCAAGGGCCGGCGATATATTATAAGACATCGGACACAAAAACAACAGGAAAATAATAATAATTCTGCAACAAGCAAAGGGGGGACAAATGTCCCCGAGCAGACGCAGAACGGAAAAGAGAGAGAAAGCCAACATCTCGGCACGGCACCACTGACCCGCTCAACAGTCAAGCCAGAGGAAGGAA
>JAZEWU010000033.1:4479939-4493742 GCA_036362915.1 Geotria australis | reverse complement strand
ATTAACCTGGCAGCATATAAAATAGATGAACGTATAAGCAACAATATTACAAATGTCTATATTTTCCAAGCACTTGTTGATTTTTCCATACTTGTAAAAAAATCACGTGCACAGCACCAACTTTCGAGTCATATTTTTTATACTTACCTAAGAGTTCCAGACACTATGATGAAATAAGCCACATATGAATTACCTTTGAAACGAAGGTGCATGTTTGAATCTTGCACCCAGTTTTTATCACGTCATAAAATTACTTGTGTAATGTTTTGAGCAGAGTGGAAACATGACGCTTAGAAATCTACCTTGTAAATACGATTGTTCACTGTGCATTCTTCTTGTGATTGAAACTGTACCATTTAAACTGTGCTTCATTTCTTATTCACGGTGCGTGGTGCATGGGGCTGAATATGTGAAAAGTGTGTATCCCACATTTTCTCTCATTTTGGTTCAGTCATAATCCGTTTGGAGACCAAGACAATGTTTTTGACGATGTAGTCTATAAATTATTCAAACTGCTGGCATTGAAATGTTCCATCATAATGCCAAACTGAACTCGGCAAAGAGAGCTGATGCTTATCGGAGCACAACAATGGGCAGGTGCAAACATTTGTAGGAACAATACGGGATGGAGAATAACGTCATCTCTTGAATATTCTGCTCGTGTCCATGTCATTCGTGTCCTACCGTTCCCATAGGTGCACGAGCCCGGGATCAAACCCTTGTATCTCACGTGTTAGATAGATAGATGTTTATTAGAGATGAGAGCCAATGGGGTGAGTACGCCAAATAGGATGACCACCGTGAAGATGCAGCGATGGAATCGGCTCGTTGGAACGAGTTCGATAGATCGGTGAAACGTGAAACGCGAGGCCACGAGAGACGGTGACTGCTTGGGGAGGCCTTTATCCAGCAGTGCTTGACGATCAATTGCTGAAATGGATGTTCACAAATTACACAATGAAGTATGATCCGGTCCTTTACGTTACTGTGATGATGACACCATGGTGCAGTGGTGACATTTGCGCTTCACACAAAATAAGGTCCTACCCGAGGTTGTTCAAATCCCGCCTCGGGCGGAATTTCTGTGTAGAGATGACGTGTTCTCCTCCTGTTCTGCGTGGGTTTCTACCGGTTTCCTCCCGCAACTAAAAACACACTCATTAATTAATTGGCAGATAACAACATAATGTTCAGGAAAGCAGTGTCTGGCGGGTTGGCGCCGGGTGACCGCCCAGCTAACTTCACCCCTCTCTGCGATTTCCTCGCACCTCTTGTATGCATGTCTCGTCCATGGACCAGGCGTGCAATTTTCACGCGTTACAATTGTATTATTCTTATGTATTCAACTGGTGTATCTCATAGCTGATCATACCTCGATACATCGCACCCAAGCCAAGGTCTTTCCCAGGGAGCAAAGCATCCGGCAAGGAGACCAAGCCACCGTCACTTGCACCGTACCCGTGGACAGATGCCAGACGTGGAACATATCCTGGGAGATATCACCCACGGACCCGGTGATATGGCACGTATCGAGCAAGTTCCAACGGGGAAATGATTCCGTGTTTTCTGCGATCACTTTCAAGAACGTGAATCCCCCGTGCCCTTCCGCTAGCATCATCCGCATCAAGCGCGTGTCGCATCGGGGCGGAGATGCGCCCACGATCGTGGCTGGGGCTTCGATCAAATTCGTGAACCAAGGAGCGATAGGTGAGTGAGCTCGTATATTTGTGTGTATGCGCGCTTGTGATGAGCGGTTGCTCAGTGGTTAGCGCGCTGGGCTACAAACCTGGCTGTGACCCGAGTTCGAATCCCGCTCACGGCTAACACCAAGTGACGATTTTCTGAACCGGTTCTGGGCCTCCTCTAGGTCGACTCAGCCTCAAATGAGTACCTAGTGTGATGTATAAGCATCACCACTAAGGAGACAAAGGCGGCCGGGCGTGGTGCTGGCCACCCACCCCCTCGTGTGCTGTGTCGCTCGCTAACGGCACTTGACTCTACAGTCTGTTACGGCTATATGGGGGATCTTTGTCTTTGTGGGGAGCGGTGGCTGAATGATGAAGACGATTAATAACTCTTATGCATCCGAGCAGAAAACCACTGGGAGGCAGCTGTCATCATAGTGGCATGTTTGCCTGGCGCTGATTGTCCTCAACTACAGCAGCATCGTTATCATCAAACACAGGCAAATGTTCTCTTATAATATACATATTCATACGTTGTCATTAAAGGGCGACACGGTCATGTAGCGGGGCGGCACGGTGGTGCAGTAAAGTAGCACTGCCGCCTCACAGCAAGAAGGACCCGGGTGGGAATCCCGGCTCGGGTGCCTTTCTGTGTGGAGTTTGCATGTTCTCCCAGTGCCCGCGTGGTTTTTATCCGGTTATTCCGGTCTCCTCCCATGGTTCAAGTACATGCTGTTGCTGCCTAGGTTAATTTGCCTGATATCATTGCCCCCGGTGCCCTGCGATGGACTGGCGTGGTGTCCAGGGCATAGCCCTGTTTACGTCCTGTGTCTGCCGAGACAGGCTCCGGCCTCCTGCGGCCCTGTCAAGGATTTCGCGGACATTGATAATGATGTTGACGTTGGCATAAATATACACATTTGTGGATATTCACACTATGGGCTATTGTTACGACTATGATTTTGTTCGGTCATTTTGAGTGCACGTCACGGTCTGCATGGGGGAACAAAAAACATTGGGGAAATTCTCCCCCACCATCCTCCCGTTTTCACAATGTCTTACCTCCATGTCATGATTGTTGCCATACATAATAAGAGATAGGGCGCATGGTCTGGCAAGTGTTGGCGCCGGCTAACCGCGTGGCTGCCTTCCCCCCTCCCCGCCTCTGTGCGGTTTCCTCGCACCTCTGAGTCGTTCTCCCTTCGAATTAATACCTACAAAATTGAATCAACTTGTGCGCTTTATACATTTCATTTATTATACCTATGGCTATCACTGCAGTCTTGCCGTTTGAATATGTTTAACACTGTCGCCCGTGTGACAAATTTCAGGTTAATTTTTGGTCAGGTGTTCCAGACCCTAAAAACTGCAGTTGGGCCAAGGATATTGATTTTAGCAAGGTAAGAATTTGTTTTCCTTTAAAAAATGTGTCTACCAACATTATTTTGTTTACAAACATTTACCACAGGGCGGCACGGTGGCGCGGTTAAAAGCTCTGCCGCCTCACAGCAAGAACACCCGGATTCGTATCCCGGCTCGGGTGTCTGTCTGTGCGGAATTTGCATGTTCTTTCCGTGTCCGCGTGGGTTTTTGCCGGGCACTCCTGTTTCCCCCCACAGTCAAAATACATGCTGTTGCATAGATTAATTGGCCTGCTGATAGACTGGCGTGTCATCCTGGGTATAGCCTTGCTGTTTGTCTACCGGGATAGGCTCCGGCTCACAGCAACCCTGTACAGGATTAAGTGGGTTTCTGAGAATGGATGGATATTACTTCGTTCTAATGGCTGCTATTGTTGTCATACTTTCGTTCGATTTTTGCCATTTAAACGTTTGCAAACTGGCGAAGGAATTCCAATGTGGAATGCCGACTTGCAGACATATGTGTTGTGCTTGGTTTTGCTGTTTCGTTTGCAGCCTGAGAACTCGGAAGACTTGTGGAAGTTCTACCAGCTGCCCGAGACAAAACCAGAGTTATACGCGTCCGTAAAAGAGGCGTATATTACATTATCGGACAACATTGAAACGCACGTCAATGAAAATGCAAGTCACACTACTGAATGTAGGGATGGAGAAAACGACACCACGCATACAGTGTTGCCACAGAGTGTTATCTACAACTTCGTGGTCTCTGGCAGTAGTTCTTCACTGAGCGAAGATGGGCCCGAATTGTTGGGCAATGAACAGTGTAAAACTGGCAACGATGTGCGCGATGCATTGGCGTGCAGCAAGTTCAAATTCCCACCCTACATGAAGCAGAATTGTGATGAAGCTACGTGAAAGGAATGAAAGTCATTACGTTGATTCATAATTAATTTCTTTTGAAACCGCATGAGTGTATTTGAGACGTCATGGCATCTACTCAAGGACCCGGATTTGGAAGTTCTTCAGGCGACAGCTGAACATTTGTAAACTCCTGATGACGCTGACTAATCTCCAGCCAAGCATCGAGTACAAATTGTCAAGGTCGCGCTTGCTTTTCAACATCTCAGTCAATGTGCTGATACAACTCTTTCTCTGGCCACCCTGCACGCGCTGGTCAGAGGAACGCTGGGAGAAGAGAACCTGGCATGGCAGTCGATCTTCGGCCCTCCGGTTGCTGCATTGGCCTATCCAGCGGTACAGGGCATCATGCATCATGATGGTTTCAGCCTCAGTAAACACGCAACGTTGGCCCAACATGAACCAACGTCGAGCCAACGTTGCATGTTTGCCGGGACGATGGGTGGAATCACCCGCAAAACCGTCAAGGTCCCGGAGATCGATAAACAGCCGCTGTTACGACCTGCGGTCAAAGCTGCCAGCTCTAAACCACAAAACCCAGGACTGTATGTGCAACTGACAAACAAACAAAAAATCCCGACTTTGAATGACTTGTCCAGTGAAAACTGACAGATTCCTCAGCTGCTTCCTCAAAAAGGAGGACGATTCTGGGAATAACAGACGGGGAAGAGAACAACAAATGCACTGTACCGAATTGTGGGTCCTCGTGGGTCACCCATGTGGTGACACGTGGTGAGAACCTTCTGGACGGGAGCCAGAGGCTGCTCCAGTAGCTGCTCAGAGGCACGGCAAACAACATAGACGATGTGTTTATTACAGCAGAAAATACCCACTGAGCTTGCAAGCTCTGGGAGCGGGGTTTCTGCGATACAACGAACGTACAAACTAACCAACATAAAACAACAGTTGAGTGAGAAGTTGAGAAGGAGGCTGTTCTCCGCGTGCCTCCGAGTTCGCATCTAGCGAAAATAAGTCACAAATCTGGTGCATGTTATTTACCGTATTCACAATGGTTAAGTGTGTATTTCGAATTAGAACTTTTTTTTAAAACGAAAATATTGTTGCATTGTTTACAGAGATCAAACACATGGTACGGGCGGGCTTAATGTGGTGTGGAGGACAATTCTGTAGTGCGAAAGGTAATATTTAAATCTGACAATTTAACATAGATAATTTCTTCACTTATATTTTTATTTAAAAAAATAATTCCCTAATTTCTACGTGACAGCCAGTGTGTAGAATGTAATAATATCAGTGAGCAATGTGTGCCCATACATGGTTACATCTTTATCAGAATTGTAATTTAAAATCTCATGTCAACTGGGCGTACAATACTCGTCCTCGAGCATACGAGGAAGCACCCTAAATAGGCCGAATAACATGCGTCAATAGATGGCGCTCTATCAACTGCAATGTTCTCTGGACTGTTAAGTTGTGTTCTGAGGCACGCAGGTCGGCATAGATGCACAGCACCCCCATGTGGACTCATTCAGGTATGACCCAAGTCGAAATATAACTGCAATACCTTTCATAGGTTAATTGGTCTGTGATGGACTGGCGTCTCATCCTGGGTATAGTCCTGCCTTACGCCCTGTGCCTGCCGGGATAGGCTCCGGCTCACCGCGACCCTGTATAGGATTAAGCGGTTTCTGAAAATGGATGGACTGGGGTCCCATCCTGGGTATAGTCCTGCCTTACGCCCTGTGTCTGCCTGGATAGGCACCAGAACACCGCATCTGCACACAGCAACCCTTTACAGGATTAAGTGTTTTCTGATGAGATGCGATGAGAGACCATTCATATACTTCTTCTTTGCGATTCTTCGAAGCACGATGGTCGGCCTCCGGACATCGTTGTCTTTCAGCTCGGCCTCGAAGTGTTTTGGTAGAATTCGCAGGCAACACCAAGTATTACCTGACAGGGATCGCGACGTGAACGCTTCTACCTTGACCCCCATTCATATACTGTACACATGTAACCCACTTGAAGCGCTGTGGATGTAATCAATACAATGTATTTTATAGCAAGTGTATTTATGTATGTATTGTATGTCCGCACTGAGGGTATACCGGGTTCGAATCTTTCATCAGTGCAACTGTTTGTATTGCCAATACTGAGGGTTTAATGGCTTTTTCCAGCTGTACTTCCCAGGCACCGATTTCCCTTCTGAAACTTTAGAAGAGGCAGCAATATTCCCAACAAGACGTCAGGATGACTCCAGGTCAAAGTAGAAAACTTCCTCAACAAGAGACGTCCGTAGAACGTAGTACACGCTTGGAACAAGCTTGTAAGACGCGTTGCGCAGCGGTCCCCAACCTTTTTTGCGCCATGGACCGGTTTCATGTAAGACAATATTTTCGCGGACCGGCCTTCAAGGTGTGGGGGGATAAATATGACGAAATAAAATAATACGACCGGCATAAAACCAAATCTAAAGTGCATGAAAAATACAACTCACCATTACGCTGAATTATCCGGTCATATTTCAAAATAAAACATCTTTCAGACTGATAATCAATAAAATATTGTTTTATTTATTCTTTCTGTGCGGCCCAGTACCAAATGACCCACGGACCGGTGGTTGGGGACCACTGGTGTAGCGCACTAACAGTGCCAGCCCAAAGGACGAGTACTCTTGCTGGTGATGTTGATGAAAACGACGATGCCGTGAAAACGATTAAGTGGTCATGCGGGGAGACGACACTGGGCACAAGGGAGGGTTGTTCGGCTGTCCTCTGCTGTATGCACTGTTTTGCGAGACGAGCATATCATCAGGGTAATGGGAATATATGGAAAACGCCGGTATGTTGATGTTTGATTCTTTATACAAAGTATGTTGATTTCCGACAATATATTTCATAAATGCGTCCAGTATGTCCCCAGTTTCCCACAGCATTAAATGGCGTCCGTAATATATACTCGACAATTGCAAATACGTTTTTTTCAGTGGAACTGGTGTAATTGACTTATCTGGTGGGATTTGTGAACATCGCTGTTGGGGAGACAAAGACGGTCGGGTTTGGTGGTGGCCAGGATGACCCCTAGACCCTCGCTTTAAAGGTCACGGACATGGGTGCGTTTCGCGAGTGTTTTATTACTATCATTTCCACCCATGATTGTGATGATATCGGCCAATTTATCAATCTGTTGTATTTGGCAATTAACCTAAGCAGCGGGGGCGTGTGTTTGGACTGTGGGAGGAAACCGGAGTACCCGGAGAAAACCCACGCGGACCAGTGGAGAACATGCAAACTCCACACAAAAAGGTACCCGAGCCGGAGTTCGAACCCGAGTCTTCTTGCTGTGAGGCGGCAGCGCTACTCACCGCTCCACCGTGCCGCCCCGCCACCATATGTTAGCACTGCGCCGTCCTCCCGCTACAATTAGCCGCTCAGAGCCTCCATAGAGCCCCACTACACCGGGGGTTGTCAACGTTGTGCACGTCAAGGCCCACTTGGCCCGCTTGGGTCTGGTCTCCACGGACCACTAGGTGGCGCTCGCGGCCCACCGGTTGGAAATGGCAGTTCTAGAGGATTGTCTTAACGTCTTCCACGCTGGCTAGTGTAACCGGCACGCACAGCCGCCTTTGTCTCTCTTCACTCGAGACCACCGGCCGGCGCTTCGGTTAGCCAAAATGTTGACCGGGTTAATGGTCAACTCTACTAGCGATGAACGCCACCTCCTTCATGGACGTCAACCCCCGGCCCAACGACTGAAGTCAAGAAGAAGCTTCCTCAGCCATGTGCAGCCCCTAACAACATCTCGAGGGGAAACCAGACTCCAGCTCTGGACGGAAAAGCTTGAGAGTGACCCTCCTGCAACTGGCATGGGAATCCCACCTGCTGAAGACTTCCCTCCTGGCTCAGATGCACCATGGATTCAGTGGAAGACACTCAACCGCCTGAGAACTAGAACGGGACGATCAAAAGATGCTTTGGTCAGATGGGGCTACAAGACCGGCCCAACCACCTGTGAATGTGGAGAAGCAGACCATACTATGGAACACTGCCTTGTCTGTGCTCTTCTACCGAACCTCTGCAGCTCAAAAGACCTTGCGGAGTTCAATGAAAATGCAAGGGGCTGTGTAAGAAAATGGGAAACTGTAATTTAACATCGCGCTTCGAAGAATCGCAAAGAAGAAGATAGCGTTTTATATAGCGCCTTTCACCCGAGGGTCACAAAGCGCTGCACAACACTGGTTACACTGGCCATCTTCTCAGAGAGAGAAGTGCGCACGCTTTAAGCCACTACATTCGATCTTTGGTGTAACCATGCACAGTGGAGAGTAATTTTTCAAGCATCTGGGTTTCCATTTCTGGCAGGATTGATTTATAACGTCATTTCTTATCAGATCTGATTAAATACGTACAAAGCCAGGTAAGTTGAAACCTCGCGCTAAAGAGAATACTAAGGTGCGCCTATTCAACGCAGCATTGTGTGCGGAAACAAAAGCTAGTCTTCAGTGATAATTGGAAACCTTCCCAAATCGTTAGAATTTGAGAGCTATCGACTTATACAATACAATCACAATAGAAAGTGTGAGAGAAAAAAGAATGTGCCTTCACTCTCAACTATCAGAAGAATGGCCAGCAAGAATGTTGTGTGTTACTTGTACTGTAACCGGTTTCATAGTGGACGTTGGGCAGATATACGGTTATTGCTTGACACATTCTACGCTCGTGTAGACGACTCATGAAGAAGAATAAAGTGGATTGAGCTACATGCACGGGTGAAAGTAAGCCGGGACGGTCAGCCACGGCGTACCAGTAAAAAAGTTGCTGATGTATGTTGCAATGCTTTTTGCTTTAGGTTTATTTTAAAGTATTGTTTTGGTCTAAAGCAAGGGTTCTCTCAACCTTTTGCATCTCAAGACCCACTTGGCCGACATGCGTATGGTCTCCACGGACCACTAGGTGGCGCTCGCCGCTTGAGAGTGGCGGGCGTAGGCAAACAGCGCGACCCTGTGAGTTCCGAGATTGGCATATAAAGTCTTCAAATTGCCTTTAAAATAGTATTTACACACCAGGCAGTGTACTTTACCGCGCACGTGTATACACTGCACGCTCTGGATCAGGGATCCCTGTGACACGACAGGTTTAGTGCAGTCATTAGAGCATTAACTCGAAAAACCTGATAACAGTTTATTTGGCGATGGCTCATACCTGACACTCGTCCAAGGTTGGCATGTCATTTCAATGTCATGATGCCCGACGTCTAGACCACAAAGGCACACGTCGACACCTTGGTTACGCTGGTTATATGGTGACCTGGACCTTTGGAATCACAGATTGGATTTGTTTGGAAATTAAAGGACAAATAATGATGGCTAGGACGTTACGAAACGAGAGGAAACCACACCCAAAAATAAACGGTTGATGACAGATAGCTAGATGTTTAATAAATACAGTAGAAAATATCCAGTGAGCTTGCAAGCTCAGGAAGCGGAAATTCTGCGATGCAACAAATGTACAAATAAACATACACAATATATAAACTAATAAGGTGATACCATCCATCCATCCATTTTCTGAAACCGCTTAATCCAATACAGGGTCGCGGTGAGCCGGAGCCTATCCCGGCAGACACAGGGCGCAAGGCAGGGGAACACCAAGGATGGGACGCCAGTCCATCGCAGGGCGCCTGGGGAAATTTAGTCAGTACGCCAATTAACCTGGCAGCATGTCTTTGGACGGTGGGAGGAAACCGGAGTGATGAATTTAAATAATGTACAGCATTAAATTGTGCAGGGATAACCACGACCCATAAACATAAGGTAAACAGTAACACATAATTTTGCGCAAGACAAAAAGGGCCACTAATTCCAACTAATTACTAAGAGTCAAAGCAGTGCAAATTTTAAACAGTACGATGGGAATATCTTAAATAAGCTTATTGCGTAATACAATGAAACCACCTATCGATGTCTAAAATTGCAGCCAGGCAGAAAAGTTGAGACCGAGAGGTAGGCGCAGTGAAACAGGTAGTTTAATGTCGAACTTAATTTCAGTTGGTATGTTTTGGTTGCATGGGTGCTACCCACGTAATCACTTACTTCCTGAATTATTTTAGTGAATAAATATTACAGAGGGAAATATCATTTAATAAAACTAATACAAGTCGTTTTCATACGATTTTCAAAACAAATTTGTTTTTTATCCATTCAAGGTGATTCTAGGAGCGACCTTTGTTCGATAGGTATTTCAGGGATTCTTTGGCCGAGTCACAGCCAATCAGCTTGAGCTTCTCATTGCCAGGTGGGGTAATTATTAACGATGATAGTGGTGAGGGCTTCGTCCTGCCTTGCGCCCTTTGTCTGCCGAGATAGGCTCCGGCTCACCGCGACCCTGTAGAGGATTAAGCGGTTTCTGATCATGAGATTAGATTAATTCCTGGCTCGGGTGCCAGTGTTGAGTTTGTATGTTCTTCCCGTGAGTTTTCGCCGGCTGTTCCGGTTTATACCCAGGATGGGATCGGCGTCCTAGAATGGGACTGGCGTCCTTGGATGGGACTGGCGCCCTGTGTGTGTCGGGATAGAATCCGGCTGCACCGGGACCCTCTAGACTAGAAAATTAAGCGGGTAGTGATAATGAATGTTTATTAATCCTAAACCTAGTGTTTCCCATTATTAAATGCTATTATTATTAGGAATACACATGGAAACTGCCCTCCACACCCCTTACAAACCACCCATACGTCAATGCCCAAGCAGACCTGCCAATCTGTACACGTCACGTCGGGCGAACTAAGCTACCCACCCCCCCCCCATCACGCTCACCCCCCGTCAATTCACTTGGTCGAGTCCAAGTAGCCCAGCTTAATGGGACGCGTCCAACTCGCTAGGTCTGACGGGAGTGGGGGGGGGTAGCAGTATTTCCGTCCACTTTAATCAGGCGTGGTGTGGGCGTATCTAGCCAGTTTATTATTTTTTTTAGGATGTACATTGTTACGTGTTTGGAAGTGTGTGGGTTTCTTATATAAGGGACACGCCCGCACAGCCGGAGGGGTGGTTTAGGACGAGATGTGCTCTTAGCCCACGTATGTCACCCCGCGTGGTCTCTGCGCTACCGATAATAATTCGTTCTTAATTTTATTTTTTTTAACCTCTAAGTAGCCCTTTATTATTTTTTCACCGTAGCGTCCGCCGCGTTTCCTTACACCCTAATATTTTAAAGAGGTTTTTTGTCGAACAAGTTGAGGGGTTTTTTCTTGCTCACACAAGTAACGGTTTAATGCTATCGGTCATTGGTCTAAAACATTATTTATTTTCTTCTTTTTAGACGTGGATAAATTAACGGGAATAGTCTTGCGCTAGTTGGGCCTAGCTGGCAGGCTCGCGTTTTACTATTAAGCTCTTATTAATGTTAAGGTACGTGTGTCCAGTCTCTCTGTATGTAGGGTGTTAGCTCGTATGTAGACGTGAAAATACTGTGTAAGCCATAGCTGCGTCGTGTATGGTTTATTAATGTATATTGTTTACGCTGCTTAGATGTGGAACACCGCCTTCATTGTGTAACTATATACTATACATGTTTAATTTTTTACACAGGAGTACAATGTCGAAAAGGTTACATTTCTCCTTACGTAAATCGCAGTACAGTACGTGGTGTATAGTATATTATTCATAGCGGTACAGTGAGCCACTGTACATTGTCCAATTTCTCGTGGCGTTAATCGAGATTGTGGGTCTCTAAAGTGTAACGTAGCAACTATATAATATACGACCGAATCGGTATTTTTTTATTGTAACGAGTGCAGGGACTTAACATTGCCTTCGTGTTTGTTTATGTACGGGTTGCAAACGGAATCTTTTCTCAGTACAGCTTCTGTGATGTATGTGTAGTTAAAGATTAGTCTAATGTTACTAGCTAGTGTTTGAAGAAGCTATGTAAACGTTGGTGCCAATAGGTTCGGGATTTATAGCTGAGAATCGTTGCGTTGCTAACAGCAGTACAAAGCAAATCGTTAGCGTGATTGTGGAGAATGTAAGTGATAAGAGTGGATAACCCTTAGTGATGTTAGCGTGTTAAGTGCAAGCAGATGCATGATTAGTGATAGACTTTTTATAGTTCCTAGTACCATTAGGTTAAAGTGTGTATGGAAGACTAGTAGTGTCTCGGTTACTTACATCTACTAAACCTGTGGTGGTAAGAGGATAATATTGACAAATAAGACGCTAAATCAGACAATTGTTAAGTGCGGTTGTATTTATAAATCCTAAACAGGACTGTCCTTTATGTAATGCATATGAATGTATATAACTAGGCAGTATAGGTCCTTAGCTGTATGTCGGTTTGGTAACCACTCTCAAAGAGATCCATAGGTCTTATCAATACGCAAGGTTATTACTGTCTAAGCAGAAACCATAGTATTTCCATCGGTTTTTGTTAGATGTATTACGAGTCTAATTTACTGGCAGCTGCAATTTGACTTCAAAACCAGTACAGCAGCTTCAATAAAGCTATTTAAAAACATTTAGTTTACATAACGTTAATTATCAGTCGCAAACTTACCAACACGCAATTATTTTCACGGTGGCCATATATTATTATTATTATTAAAAAAAAAACATTATTGAAATTAATCTGCAGACAAAGTTGCAGTTACACGCGATAGGATGTGGCTCCACAACATGTCGCTGGGGAGGGCCCTGGAGTTGGCCAGCAAGCTGGTCGTCGCCCTGTGCGCCGTTCACTTCTTCATCATGCTAGTCCTGTACCTGGACGTTCACACTCACACCATGCACGCGCTGCGGCGAGCCGGCGTGGCCCAAGTGCCGGCCGCGGGCGCCGCGTGGGCCCCGAGGAGCGGCGGCGGTCGGGAGACACTGGCCTCGAACGGCAGCGCAGGGGCCGCATTCTCGGACCTCGGAGCGGCCGGGTCCACGGGACCTGGCGAGACCTCGATGGAGCCGTGTCCTGTCCCGCCCAAGGGCCTCTGTGAGTAGCCTTTCTAAACGCTTTGTCCTCGTGTGAGTCGTGGTACGCCGCAAGGTGAGACTCATGGGGTGGTAATGTGCCGCCACAAACTTTTGTAACAAGCCGAGCCTTTGTGAGACCCGAGACTGTCGAAACGCGTCGGGGAATGTTTTGTTCACACGTCTTGCTGTTGATCTCACTGATGGATTAAAACGTTCGCTGATTATATGTAGGGATACAGAGCGAGGTTCTGCGTGTATTTAATTTTACCCGACTTTGGGTATAGAGGGGGAAAGACATGTGTTCTGCCACGTCATTAGCCGCCTTACATGTGTATGAACCAATTTGTGGTTATACTTCACTGTACCTTAACCATGTTCGTCATTATGGGTTGCTGAAGGTAAGCTGCATAGATGTGAGATCATAAACGCAAAGCCCATCGGATGGTTTTGTTGTATTGCTGTCTGCTGCCTGCAGTAGCCCCCTCCAGGTCCATGTTAACCTGGTTGGTTGTGTATGGTGGTCGCCCATCAAAGGACTTTTCTTGCTCAAGTTCTGGTTTGCTCCTGAGATTGGGTGCATTTTGGGCAATTAGCCCTTTCAGGCCCCTTAACTCCTTGACATTAGCCCCCTTGTCTGCTTTGACATGGCCTCCCATGGCCACTTGCCTTGCTACCCCACCACGAAATTATTCCCATGCCTCAGTTACCCAGTTCTTTTCAAGGAAATCGTAATAGTCTTTTCTTTACCCATGGAGTGTCGACTGGGTGTACAAGAGAGACCTGCTTTGACCGAAAGCGAACCACTAAATTTATATTGTTTGAGCTGTGCCTTGAGATAATATCCATCCATCCATTTTCAGAAACCGCTTAATCCTATACAGGGTCGCGGTGAGCCGGAGCCTATCCCGGCAGACACAGG
>JAZEWU010000033.1:4450023-4464268 GCA_036362915.1 Geotria australis | reverse complement strand
CGTACAGCAATGCTGTACGTGACTTTCTTTTGAGGTTAAAGCTAAACACAGGGTATTATGTAGGAGGAATCAGATGTGCATTCCTTCACTTGATGGGAGACTATTCAGTAGTGTTATTTACTAAATACTCCTGTTACACACTGATCAAATGATAGGAATGCGATGCTGGGTGTATAATTATTTCACAGACGCATCAAGTTGCTCTAATTACCTTTTGTGATGAGACTGGAAATCACAAAAATTATATTTACCCTTCACCAAAATCTGGGGTTGCGACCTGCCATTTTACAACCCGCACAAACCCACCAATACATTTTATAAAGTATTTTATTTTTTACATTTAATACATGCTTAATGTTTAGTTCATAATTCTGCTGGGATTGGTAGCATGTCCCCCCCAACCTTACACTTAACCCCGTGTAGGGTTAAGCAGCTACTGAGCCTCAAAGCGCTGTGCAACAGAATGGGAAAACAATAAAACCAGATTATATAAAGCATTAACATTACATTACTAGAATCAAGCAAACAACCGAACAGTTAAAACAGCCACGAAATACAAGCTAAACGATATAGGTGAGCTGTGACCTAGAATAACTTAAATATTATCACATCGTTGATAGCAATATTACGTACAATTAATATTAGGGGCACGTTGTTGTTAATGTCACAGTTTTTTAGTTTATCGGAGAGAAAAAGAGGCAGCACAAAACTGGGGTTTCATGGAACATGGCCAACTTTTTTTTAAGTCTCTTTGAAACTGGAAAACCCCAAAGTGCATTATTCCATTGCCAGTTGGCATTTTTCCATATTGAATTTACATGGTCTCTTCCTGCATATTTAAATTTGCCACGTCGGCACACTACCACAATGAGTTCAGTTTTGTGGGCAGCAGGGGGCAATGCAGCAGCATTCTACTGTAATAATCTCCAGCCACTGTGGTCCTTGCCTTCCGCAACACACACTGACAAGCATGGTCGAGTATGGTCTAACAAATTCGAGGCCGAGCTGAAAGACAACGATGTCCAGAGGCTGACCATCGTGCTTCGAAGAATCGCAAAGAAGAAGAAGACCGGAATGGCATGGATAGGCCCTCAAGCAGCTGTGCAAGGGCTGTACATGTACATTAATGGCATTGTATTGACATTAATTTCACAAATGTGTATTCAAGAAATGCAACAATACATGCTTTGCTTCCTTTACATGCACCCGTATCACTAACCCTCCACCACCGTGTTTATTTTTGCGGATGGGTCATTTTTAATAAATGCGCTGGTGTTAACGAGAGTGGGACCGTAATGTTTCCTCTACTGTTTCTGTGAGTGCAGCGCATATAATAGTGCAAGTGCCCATTCAGTACCATTAGTTAGCAAGGAACCTTCCCTCGTTGTTCAACACCTGCAGGAATAACTGTTTGCCACCTGTCTTGATTTTCCCCAGAAACATCCTTTTTTTACTTAGCTGTTCTTGGAAATCTGTCTGTAAGTCTTCCCAAGGCATTAAACGTACTTGTTTTTGTCGGTTGCGCAATAATGCACCAATCTAGACACTGCATTTATGTGTAATTGTCCTCTCTTTTTCCATGAACATGTCCTCGTTTTTTTATGCATCAAAGGTGGCAAGCCTAGATGACTTTAATTGGGATTTGAAAGTCACACATGCTTTACTTTGGTCGTTTGTGGTTGTAGCTCAGTGGTTGTGGCGCTGTGCTACAAACCTGGCAACCCGAGTTTTATTCCTGCTCACGGCCAGCACCAGTGACGATTTCCTGAACCATTCCTGGGCCGGATGTGGTGCTATCCACCCACCCCTTCACGTGTCCTGCTGGCCTTTATGAGGGCTTGGGAACAACACTTGACCCTACAGTTTGTCGAGGCTACATGGGGGGATCTTTATCTTTGTGGCGGCTGCAGTTTGGAGAGGGGGTGTTCAACCGAGCCAAACTCATGAACATCGGCTACGTGGAGGCGCTCAAGGACGCCGCCTACGACTGTTTCATCTTCAGCGACGTCGACCTGGTCCCCATGGACGACCGCAACCTCTACCGTTGCTACGACAACCCCCGCCACTTCTCCGTCGCCATGGACAAGTTCAGCTTCCGGTACGGGGTTGTTCCTGCAAGCGTCATCTCAAGCCGCGGAAACGAACATCTTTCCTGTAGGCTATCGAATTTAGCCGCGTTTATGCAATTGTTCGTGTACATGGCAGGGTGGCGCAGTAGTAACATCTGCGCCTCACAGTCTCCAACTGTAAGCGTATCACGTAATTATTATCAGTAAAGCGACTTATGCCGCAAACTGTACATATAAATGTGATAAACTGGTATTGTTATTATAGAAGGCAGTATGCTTGGTAAGCACTTGCATCAAAGAGCACAAGTGCGTTTGACAATGCCCGTGTTTTCCGTTTTGTTCCACCAGGTTGCCGTACAACTCATACTTTGGAGGAGTGTCAGGCCTCTCCAAGAAACAGTACTTGAAGATTAATGGGTTCCCCAACGAATACTGGGGCTGGGGTGGTGAGGACGATGACATTTACAACAGGTGGGGTCACAGTAATGGCCAGTAAAGGTGTCTCAATTTGCATCTGCATAACTACCTTCTCAATTTTTTTACCGTTTTGTATCGGTGCGGAAACTGCATCAGAAGTGTAATTTTAATAAATGTTTGAAATGTAGTGTTAAATTAAAGTATGTACGCTTTTGAGACAAAATTGAAGTCTACATACAACGATATAAGAAATACTTTGCATGCCTTGTGAATGGATTTAAAAAATCGCAGCTGATTTACACCTATAAAATGTTTCAATATGAACATAAAAGTTTGTATTGCAGATTATATTTCCTCTCGCTTCATTTATAAGACCAGCACAGATTAGAGTACCAACATTTATCATAAACATTTAACGGGACTTGCCTCTCTCCTTCACTGTGATCTCTTCACTTGCAAGTTAATTGATGCTGCAACGTTTACTAACGTCATTAGCTTTAACGATGTGCTATTTATAATTCTTTTCCACTGTTCACGACCTATCTGCCACGTGCCAGTTTACTGTTACTCTCATTACGTTGCAACAATTATCGCTACCATTTCAACATATCCGTATAAAATGGGCATATGTACACTCAAGTGCAGTGTTTCAATAATATATTTGTTAAACGTCCATGCGGAGTCTATTGCGACTGGCGAAATGCTTGCAAACGTTGAGGATTTAACGTTTCTGAAGTCTAATAATGGTAGGTTGCAATGCCCCTTGAATCTCTTGATGAGTGGACATTTTAGAATCGCTCCAGGTCAACTGATCCCTGTGGCATTGCATGTGATATTCATGTTACTGAAATGCTGAATTTAAAATATAATGCATTCAAATAGAATAAAAACTTGCGAACAAACTTGAATGTAATAATATTAATTTTCATCCCTTTTAAACTCATTGCCGGATGAATTTTTTTCCCCCATGCTTGACAGTCATTGGAGTTGTTTGGCCATATATGACTGTACTTGTCAATGTGGTTTGGTGAAGAGTTGATCTGGACCAGTTTGTATGTCATCACTGGTGTTATCCAGCACCAGAAATTGAACTCTGGTTACCCAGTTCAAATTTTAGTTTGTCAACGACAAACTTTTTTCCAACCATTCATATATAAACTGAGTGAACAATCGTTAGTCAAACTTGGACAAGAGTGCTTGAGAAGTTTTAAAATAATACGAAGGTGGCAGAGATGCAGGTACCAGACATAGTGATTGGTTTAAAAATATAACTCAAGTTCAAATTAAAGTTTGTTATAATATGTTTTAAAATGAGTGCAATGTGGTATTTTTGACCGACATTTGGAAAAGTAGTGCCCTACTTTGGTATATTGTACATCCGTTAACGGTTACATGCAGACACGTGTTTTTGTCCTGTATTTTGCAGAGGTGTACCTTATTTAGCTTGCAGTAGTTTTGGCTAATGAATAGATGTGTTTGCAGGGTTGTCGTTCAGGGGATGAGGCTGTCTCGACCCGATGGAAGTCTCGGACGTTACAGGATGGTAAAGCACGCACGAGACGCCAAAAATGAGCCCAATCCCAGGCGGTAAGTGACTAGTTTTGAGCACCCATATTATAACAATGCGATGGACTGGCGTCCCATCCTTGGTGTTCCCCTGCCTTGCGCCCTGTGTCTGCCGGGATAGGCTCCGGCTCACCGCGACCCTGTATAGGATTAAGCGGTTTCTGAAAATGAATGAATGAATGAATATTATAACAAACCGCGCGTACGTATTCACAGGTTTTGACAGCTCGATGTAGGGGTATTGCTCTCGAGCTGTTCTTTCGGGATGGCCGTGTTGAGAGGAGGAATGCCCGATGCGGCTGTCCTGAAAGAGCAGCTCTGGAGAGCAATTCTCAAGCCGTGTGTATGTAAATGTTCTCATATCCAGCTGGATTCGTGGCCCACACAGCGTCAGTATCATATTACTCTGCTTCTTGCACACGTACCAAGTGGGCGATACCTGTGGAGGTGCGGGATTTCTCCAGACCCTATCAAAAAGCCTTGTGCAATGTTGGATAACTACAAACCATAGTTTGATATTCTACAAATGTGGTTATTTGTTAAATAACGATATAAATACATGTAACTATTGTACACAAATGAATTACGTTTTAACTCTCAATCTGTCATCCGCTTGCAAGTGAAGTTTTGCATGTGTGAGTTGCGAGAGTAACATTCACGGATCACAAAGCGCCCTCAATAAACATGTATACAGATGTCTTCCGCGATAAAGGTTGCTGCTATAGAAACCTATGAAAAAAACAATGGGCTTGAAACTGTTAAATGGCATTTTAAAAACCATTTAACAAAATATCCAGTGCAGTTTGTTAACGGATTACTTTAAACATCCGAGTTGTTAGAGATAGTTCCTCCCCAAAAAATTAGGATTTTAACTGTTAAGCCTGTGCATCTTATTTTGAAGTTCTCAACTCTAGGAGAAAATATGCAAAAACCAGCATTCACATCTACATGTTAGCTGATTACGGCATGAGCATAGGCACAAAACCACAATCGCTCATACGCATCGAGCTGGTTTGAAGGTTAATGTAATGTTTTTGTAATTGTGTTTCCGAAGAGTTTGCTATATTTATCAGAAAAACGATTTCTTGTCAGTGACGTTGAGTAGTAGTGTAGTGATTGCACTACGAACCCGGTGACCCAAGTTCGATTGCCGCGCATGGCCAACTCCAGTGACTATTATCTAAACTGGTACTGGGGCTCCGGTACATAGACTCAGCCTCAAATGAGTGTCTGGTGCTGTGCGTAAACATGTGGCCATCTACCCCCTCGTGTGTGTGCCGTGCTGGCTTTCATAGATACTCGCCAACAGCACTCCCCCCAAAAGTCTGTGCAAGCTTTACGGGGGATATTTGTCTTCATAAGTGTGGTGTGCATTTGCATACAGGTTCACACAGATCAAGAACACCAGGCACAACATGTGGAGGGACGGAATCAACACCCTCAAGTACAGACACGTGGAGACAGTAAGGCAACCCCTCTACACCAATGTCACTGTGGACGTTGGTAAAATGCCAGGGCGACACAAGTAGTCGCACCTGCCAGTTTAAAGTGGCTAGACGGATCTAAGAATTTGAACAACCAACCGCCTTGCCTGCTGTTAGTCACTTGTTCGGTCATTACGTCGAATGACTGACTGGCTTGTGCTGGTGGCTCAAAGGGACTCGTGAAGCGCAGCACGGCCTTGCCTACAGAAGAAAAGAAAATCGGGGGAAAGAAGGTTGACAACGTTCTGGAAGTAAACACTTATTAAAGTGGATAGCCTGTTAGGGCTGACTTCCCAAAGTGACAATGAAAGTTAATGTCCCATGGACAATTAAGACTGAAGAGAAAGGTGTTGTGGTTTGCAAGCCATGCATGTTTTTTGGCCAACAGGCGAAATATCTGGCTTACGTTTGATTTGTTTCATTCTGACACTTGTTGTTTTGTTATTATGTGTTGGTGTTGGCGTGCTTTATTTTGAGATTTAAATTTTTGATTGAAAAATATATATATGTGAAGATCAGTATTTGGGCATCTGTTTTGTTTTGTTATGTTTTTACTGTGCATATATATGGGCTCAATTTCACATTCTTTACCATTCATGCTTGTTTGTGTGATTCAAAAAGCTTATTTGTAGTTTGTAGACCTTTTTTTACAGTTTTAATCTTCCTCTTTTTAATTAAATGACACTTTAAACGTTTGTTATTTTGATTGCTTATTTACAGCAATCGGGCAATAATTATAAAGCTAATGTAGGTGACATAGGCCTGCATTACAGCAGTTTTGGTTTTGCACAGTGAATCTATAAAATAAGCATAGCCGTTGCCGCGTTATTCATTTCGTCTATGGAGTATAGGTCACACTTATTGGGCCAGTGCTCGGTTTAGTACAGTTTACAGTTGTATTGAAATTAAAGTTATAGGCTCCTGCCTTTTTTCTGGATGAAACGTGAGGACTGCTGTGTGTCATGCCAATCTATTTCTCCATTACCATATGCTTTATAACGCAAATGTATCAATCAACTATTTATTAACCATACCGCTTTGAGCAACGTACATTGCTGTATTACTATTAAATCAGTTAAAGCACTGCTTTTCAGTAAGCGATGTTCAGAAATATTCAATAGACGTCACATTTGTACGTATGTCAACAATACACAATCAGTATAAGTAATCTAAAATGACACTCGTGATTGTTAACTGTAGAACCCCTCTTAACGATGGTAATTGGTTCCACGAAACCTGTCGTTAAGTGATTTGGTCTTTAAGTGGGTTCAGGAAATACACGTTGGCGGTCACGTGCTCGTCGTAAGCCCGTCGTTAACACGGGTGAATGAATGCTCCGTAATCAAACACATTGGGGTCTATGGAGGCCCTTCGTTAACAGGGGTGGGATGGTCGTTAAGAGGGGTTCTACTGTAGCGTGTTTCCAATAATCTTTGGTGATACTGTTGTCCATCAGTCACATCCAAGTGCGATAGGGTGATGTTGCATTTCACACTTTGTAATCATGATTTCACTTATTGGTTTTAACTAATTAATAAGCATTAACATTTCATACCTGGGTTTTCCGTGTGTAATTGTGTGTTCATCAAGGCACAACTGATCTTCTCCGTGTATATTCTGATCACGGGTTACGTATATATATTTTCCAAATACATACTTCACTACCTGTACTCCACTTGAAATTGTGGCGCCTAACCTGTTACGATTGTTATTGCAGATTTTTCAGCTTCTGTTTGTAGCCTGTGCCTATGTAGCCTGTACAAGATGAAAAAATGCAGGAACCAAGTGCATTCACTTGTTAGGACATATTGTTTTGACATGTTTTTGTATGGAGGCTGCCAGTCTCCTCCGGGAGGGACAAGATATGAACCCGTTGCTGTAAGAGCAACAATAATGGCACAACCTTCTGCTTAAAGTTTAAGATGAAGTTGCAAATTCTCCAATGAGGCATCGTTCATATATTATATATGATTGTGGGGAGCACTGATTAGTGACGTTACACTTTGTACCCATACACCAGTGTTCAACACCTGGCAATGATTGACATCAGAGCGCTTGAGAATTGCCCTTAAGAGCTGCTTTTTTCTGTATAGCCATGTCGAGTGAAGGAGGGGGAACGCTCGACACGGCTAAGCTAAAAGAGCAGCTCTTAAGAGCAATTCTCAGACAAATAGCCGTGAAAACCTACGCCAATACTTTGTATGTGGTGTCTGAATCACTCCTGCATACCCCTTTCACCAACCCGCACTGAGCAGCATGGGCAGGCATTCCTCGTGATTGACAGTGTGGGGAGGCCTTTATCCAGCAGTGTATATACAACAGGCTGTACTTACATTATTGCCTACCAGCATCCACGCCACTGTTAGCACGGAATGAAATGGGGCTTCACCGTTATATACAGTGACTGAACTATAACAGGAATGCAGTCGCATGCAAAATGTCTCGCAGCAAACCTGCCAAGCTGTGACTTGATTAATGGGAAAAATCTCACTTGACAGGTAGTTCATGGAATTTGGGTTTACTCTTTTGGACACTTTCGAGATAGATATACATTTGGGTTAGTCACGGTTATCACGAAAGAGCAGCTCATAGCAATTATCATATATGAAGCTGCGAACACCTACAGCAATACACTTCAAAGATATGTAATTCTTCTTATAATAAATAATTGAATGGAACTCAATAACAGAGACAACATTTGTTCACTTTCTTGTTAGCGGAACGTATCTCAAACTACCATGGTGTCACATGTACTCGGACAACCTGAATTTCATCCACACCGTTGTTGATGACCACAGTCGACCATTTATTTTCACGTTTCAAACCATAGACTTATGCCATAAATAAGCCACATGTTCTAAAGCTAAAGATGATTCATTTCAGAATACCTGAATTATAAATTTTGACTGAGGTTGCGTAATTTGTGGCACTGCCCGATCACAATGTTGTATTGGAATTCATTAGTTAAGTACTACGTATATAACGTTTTTTTATCAAGCACCCATACATTTGAAAGTGGTTTGCAATCATAAGAAGGAGATTGAAATAAATGATTACAGAAGAAAAAATTGCGTTTTTGGTTTTAACCCACTTGACATTGACTTAAAATATTAAATCAAAACTTAGAAAACCAGTTCCTATGACGTATTTAAAATTTCCCTTGTATGTATTACTAGCTAATGTGGATTATGGCATTAGCACAGAAAGGTTATTCATACATGTTTATGGATATTGGAACACCCAGTGATAAACCCTACAAGACAGTCGTTCTGCACGCACCCCGAGGGTTTGAGACGGCCCTTGCTGAGTGTGCGAGACATGCAAGATATTCGTATTTATTGTAATGAAGGGTGCGAGAACATGTTGTGAGCGCCAAAGGGGTGCAGGCTGCAGTTAAGATTGAGAACAACTGTTCCAGGAACTTGGTTAATGGAAAACATGGTTTCCTCCCACAGTCCAGAGACATGCTGCTGCATAGGTTAGTTGGCCTGCTGACTAAATTGCCCCCCGGTGCCCTGTGATGGACTGGCGTCGCATCCTGGGTATAGCCCAGCCTGGCGACATGCGTCTTCCGGGAAAGGGTCCAGCTCACCGCGACCCTGTACGCTGTACAGGATTACACGGTTTCTGACAATGAATGATAATGAAAGAACACATACTTTGCGCAATCTCACCCTGCCATCTGCTGTTACTGACAGATGAGATAAGATGTGCTTCTGGCATTATGCAAAAGGGGAAACCGTGTTTAAGAGGGTTGATGGTGCTAGTGCAAAAGTGGGAATTTAAAGATGAAACCTACGTACAGCGTGTGGCATAAGTCGCTTTACCGAGAATACTCATTTGATGCGCCAGGATTTCAAGACGTCAAATAACAACAAAGACGTGTGCCGCGCTATATGTTTGTTATTCGTTGGTCCAACTATGCAACCTTTGTATTGAACATCATTAATGACACTGGACAATTTCTGTACGAACTAATCCATTGTCAGAAATCGCTTAATCCTGTACAGGGATCGCGGTGACCCAGAGCCTATCCCGACAGACACAGGGCGTAAGGCAGGGCTATACTCGGGATGAGAAGCCAATCTATCACAGCGCACCGGGGGTAATTTAGTCTGCAGGCCAATTAACCTATGCAGCATCTCTTTCGACTGTGGGAGGAAACCGGAATGTCCGGCGAAAACCCACACGGACACGGGTAGAACATGGAAACGCCACACAGGCACCCAAGCCGGGATTCGAACCCGAGACCTTCTTGCTGCGAGGCGGCAGCAGAGCAATCTCTATAATACATTAACATGCGGTATTTACTCTCAGCTGATTTGCACTGTATGGTGTCCTAAAAATGGTGATGAAATGTTACATCAACCCAGGTTATTAAAGATCTGATGTATTTCTAAAGACACCGTGTAAACAAACGTCAGCTCTTAAACACTGAAGATTAACCTGAATACATGTACAGGACACAGGATTAAGCGGTTTCTAATAATGGATAGATGGACACATGTACAGGACTTTTCATACAGATGGCACACGTTATGCAACAGCTTAGAGTTATCTGAAAAGTAAATATGGCGTAAGAATTGGCAATCCTATATAATGGGCATTACTCAACTAGAATGGGCTTAACGAATTTGAATCCTTTATTTTTGTGAATACAAACGAATGTTATCGATCATCCTATATGTAATGCTCTAAATACACTACTTATTGAGAATTATGCCCTGGAACATCAAACAGTATGACTGCATGGGTACATACTGGTTTGTTTGCGAAGCAAATTCTTCTCCTACCATAACTAAATCTATGTTTACACACGTTCTCGATTTTAAATGTCTACATGTATTTGAAAGGCTCTCTCAAGCAGGATGGTCTAAGCAGTGGTGGTGTGCGTTCATTGGAGGCACAAATCATAAACTGTTTTTGCCCCCCATTCTCGTTTCAACCGATTAACTTTTGGCGAAATGAAAGAGGCGATGATTCCGACAAGAGAAAGAGATGTAGCAAGATAAGATGAGGTCGTGTTCAAAATAGAGGCAGTGGGACGCGAGAAAAGGGAGATCGAGACGTGAGAGAGCATGGGAAAATTGGAGAGATTGAGACAAAGGAAGAGGTTCCTAACAACATTGTTGCTGATTTTCCGTTCTCTGTCGTTGTTGACGTGCCGTCCTCTTCGCGGCCCTTGTGCAGCGCTTTGTGACCCTCGGGTGAAAGGCGCTATATAAATTGAATTATTATTATTATTACTCGTTGCGCCACCGTGCCGCCATAATCTGTTTGCCTTTTCCCCTGTGATAAACTAGCGTCCCATACTGGATATAACCCTGCCTTGCGCCCTGTATCTGCCGGGATAGGCTCCGGCTCACCGCGACCCTGTACAGGATTAAGCGGTTTCTGAAAATGGATAATAATAATAATAGCATTTATATAGCGCCTTTCACCCGAGGGTCACAAAGCGCTGTTACCACTGCGTCACATTGCCGCCCATTCCTCTTCGTCCGTTGAAGGAGCTCAGACCACACAGTGCTTTATTTAAACGGTTCATTATTTGTGAATGTATCTCCTTCGCAGTTCTTTCAGGATAGCCCTGTCGAGTGTTCCTGCTCTCTGCTTCGCCACGTCTCGCCTCCCACGCCGGAGGCATCGCCGTGCTTATGAATGGTTTAGCTTTAGCTGTTGCATGCTCTCCCCGTGTCCGCGTAGGTTTTTGCCGGGCACTCCGGTTCTCTCTCACAGTCCAAAGACATGCTGCTGCATTGGTTAAATTGCCTGCCCCCCGGTGCCCTGTGTTGGACCGGCGTCCAATCCTGAGTATACCCCTGCCTTGCGCTCTGTGTCTGCCTTAACGGGCTCCGGCTCACGGCGAACCTGTTGAAGGATTAAGCGGCTTCTGACTATGGATGGATGGAATGCGGGACCTCGTCGTATCGGGCTCGCCTGCGCTATAACTCTACCTCTATCTCTCATACAGAGAGCGCCTCTTCCTTGCCAGCAACCCGCCCCAAATATGTGTAAGACCACGGAAACGCTTTTCCGACCACACCTGGGGACCACCTTCGACCATCTATTCCTCCCTCGCCACAAACACCCCCCCCCTCGACACTCAAATTCCTCCCGCACTTTGCGAACACAGAACACACAACGGTTGCTTCGTCCCGGCGGCTTAGCAAGATAGGATCCTCCAGAGTTTCACATCAACACTCACAAATTGTGGCTCGAATTCGATTCGATTCTTCGAAGCGTGATGGCTATGTGACAGTTTCCCATTGCAACAAGTTCTTCTTTATTGCAGACAGCCCTTTAACATTTAGAGATATAATAGTCAGTGTTGGCCTTATAGGCGGGCATTGGCCTCTCTTCTTGCTCCAGACTGAGGGGCTTGCATCTGTTGAGCTTCTGGACATGGTTGTATTTCAGCTCGGCTTCGAAGTGTTTGGTAGAATTTGCAGGTAATACCAAGTATTACTTGACAGGGATCGCGACGTGAACGCTCCTACCTTGATCCTAGGGCTTTCGTTTCATACATTAATCCGTTGTTTTGTCGTCATCAGCGAATAGCATTCGCGCAGCAAACCAGCCCAGTCACCAGCATAATCATCATCAGCATCAGCGTCAGCAGCATCGTTATCATCAACAGCAGCTGCATCGTCATCATCAACAGCAGCATCATCGTCCTCATCATAAGCATCATTGGCATCATCATCATCAGCAGCAAGAGACCGAGCGTTGGAGATGTCGCTGTCTAAACCGTTGGAGATCGTGTGCGTGACCCTGGTGATCCTGTGCGCGATCCACCTCGCCGTGGTCTTGGTCACGGACTCCGAGGTGCCGACGAAGGCCCTTTCGTTCCTGCGTCGAACGAACGTGACGAAGCGATCATCAGACACCTTTGTGAGGCCTCCTCTGCCGGCCAGGAGGAGACCCCGGCCAGCCATCACAACCGCCACGCCGGGCGTGGAGGACAACGGCGTTAAAAAGCCTGTCACCGAACCCACGGAGCAGTGTCCGGACGAGCCCAGCGGCCTCGGTGAGTGCCATTCGATATTAACGCTATTTACGTACAAGGTGCGGAATAAGTCGCGTTACCGAGGATAACTATTCCATCCATCCATGAATTTTCAGAAACCGCTTAATCCTGTACAGGGTCGCGGTGAGCTGGAGTCTATCCCGGTAGAAACAGGGCGCAAGGCAGGGGTATACAGAGGATAGGACGCAAATCCATCGCAGGGCACCTGGGGCAATTTACTCAATAATAATAATAGCGTTCTATATAGCGCCTTTCACCCGAGGGTCACAAAGCGCTGCACAAGTGCCGCGAAGAGAACGGCATGTCAGCAATGAAAAATAAATAAATAAACAAAGGAACAAAAAATGTAATGCTTAAGGCTGCTTCGAATATACTGAAAGGTCGTGAAACTGGCAATCTTAAGAGCGGCAAAAATCTGCCAGCGTCCCCTAAGATGGCCGTCACTTCCTTAAAGACAAACACGGAGGGAGACAGGGAGGGAGGGGGAGACATAGGGACACAGAGACAGGAAGACAAAGAGACAGACACGAGGGGGAAACAACGCCAATCCAAATCCTTTGGACGCTGGGAGGAAACAGGAGTGCCCGGCGAAAACCCACGCGGACACGGGGAGAACATGCAAACTCCACACAGAAAAGCACCCGAGCCGAGATTCGAACCCGGGACCTTCTTGCTGTGAGGCGGCAGCGATACCCACTGCGCCACAGTGCCACCCAGGATACGTTTTGGTTATGACTGAACTTTGAGATGGTCAATTATAATAACGACCTGTGCCGCCGCACCTTATGTGCGGCTGCACAGGTCTTTCATAGTTGTCCAGCGGGGAGGGGTGAGCAAGTTACAACATCTCGGGGGCACCGGTGGACATTTATTCGGTCAATTTTAGTCAGGATAAGTAAGCTAGGCAGCACGTTGTTACGTGGTCCAAAGACGCAACGTGTATTCAACATGACAGTGGTCGCTTTAACCAATAAATATTATTGCTCACAAAGTGAGTTCATTACCAGCGACAAGGAGTAAAATTCAGCAACTGTTACTAACGAACATAACTAAACAAAGAACTATGTTGGACTGGCGTCCCACTCTGGGTATAGCCCTGCCTGACGCCCTGTGTCTGCCGGGATGGGCTCCGGCTCACCGCGACCCTGTACAGGATTAAGCGGTTTCTGAAAATGGATGGATGGAAGAACGTATGTACAGGGTTTGGGTCTATTGCT
Organism: Geotria australis; assembly: GCA_036362915.1. NCBI lineage: Eukaryota > Metazoa > Chordata > Hyperoartia > Petromyzontiformes > Geotriidae > Geotria > Geotria australis. Next base: position 4,450,488 of record JAZEWU010000033.1, on the reverse strand, counting down.
AGAGTGGAGATCTTCAGGCTCCAACACAACTGACTATCTTCATTCCCGGGCCCCCTCTCCCTCCCTCCGCTGGCCTCGCCTTTGAGTCCTGTCACTAAAGCTGCCCGTGGCCTCCCGGACATTCGGAGGGTGTCCGCTAGTCTCGCTCCGCGTATAGAGGCATCTCCGAATCTGGTTTCACCGGCGACTGTACCCTTCTGATTGGCTGAAGTGAATGCCTCCCCACTTCACCCGACGTACCCCTAATTAGTTGGGTCAATTGATGTGTGTGTCCCGATGCGTGGGTAGCGGTAGCGCAGTGGTTAGCGCGCTGGGCTACAAATCTGGCGACCCGAGTTCGAATCCCGCTCACGGCCAACCTGTCCTGGGCCTCCCCTAGGTCGACTCAGCCTCAAATGAGTACCTAGTGCGGTGTGTAAACATCGTCACTCGGGAGACAAAGGCGGCCGGGCGTGGTGCTGGTCA
>JAZEWU010000033.1:4404456-4420327 GCA_036362915.1 Geotria australis | reverse complement strand
GTGTCTGCCGGGATAGGCTCCGGCTCACTGCAACCCTGTACAGGATTAAGCGGTTTCTAAAAATGGATGGATGGACACTGTGTGGTAGGATTCTGAGAAGAATGAGGGCCCAACCCAGAAATGTCACCAGATTTCACCTTCAAAAGAAAAAGATGTAGGTAGAAAACAATCCTGTTCTATGGCAACCTGTCTTAAGAATTAGCCAAAGGCGCGACAACACCACGTGTCACCAATTATGTCTGTCGACAAGGCACAATCCGGTCATACTCTGTTGCTAAAACAACGAGCCCTGTGTAAGTAACCCGCAGTAAACGTGACTCCGCAGTGAACAAACATTTGCGCTTGTGCATGTAATAATAATAGCATTTATAGAGCGCCTTTCACCCGAGGGTCACAAAGCGCTGCACAAGGCTGCGCTTTGTCAACAACGAGAACGGAAAATCAGCAACAGGAGATTTCCAAAAATACGCTCCCGTTTAAAGTGTATATTCAGTTTAAACCGTGGCGTCGTTTGGGAATTCCTTGTACATATACAGCCCTTACGATGGACTGGCGTCCCATTCTTGGTGTTCCCCTGCCTTGCGCCCTGTGTCTGCCGGGATAGGCTCCGGCTCACCGCGACCCTGTATTGGATTAAGCGGTTTCAGAAAATGGATGGATATACAGCCCTGTCGCCAACCCACCGTGTTGTGTGTCGCGATGGAACCTGGGCGGGAAATGCATGGGTGCGAGAGTGAGAACACTTAATCCCAGATTTCCTTTTGAAAGAGACTCCTGGTCTCAATGGACGAACGTGCGGATATTGAGCCTTTTGTCAATCCACTGCTGGATGAACGCCTCCTCGCACCGTGCAGGTTATGGGCGTCGGTTGACCGAACTTCACCACTCTGCGTCAGCATGAGTTGGTGTTGGCAGGAGACGTTGACGTGGGGGCACAGAAGTAGAGTACAACAATGCATGTCGCTGCGTTGCTCTTTGCTCCCCAAGCAGCCTATAGCACCCGCTATGCATGGCGGTCACCCGTCCAACTGCTATTGACGCTCAATCCTGCTGAGCTTCCGCGATCTGGCTGTTGGTTAAGTCATGACATTATTATAACCTTATTATGGTGGAGGGGTTTGTGTGTTCCAATGAACCCAACAGCTATGTCACCGGAAGTTTAGCACACCTGCTAGGGTCTCTGTTGGTGAACAGGTCCTGGGGGGTGGTTCCAAACAAATAACAATCTGAAGGCACTCTGACGAAATAAGTTTCGCATCAGGAACAGCATCCGGGCGTAACATTCTGCTTCAATTACCCCCCCCCCACCTGTGGGGGACAACTGGCCAAGCCGGTTCAATGCTGATAGCGGCCATTCAAACCGGCGACATAACTTGTTAATAGGAGGCTTAAAAACTCAATGTCCCACCTTCTTGTCTTATTGATCTCATTAAAAGTGCATTAAGGAATTAGCGATGACGACAATCGCAAGGCCAGGTACTTGCATCCCCCACCCACACATTATTATTTGGCAACTTCAAATTTTTTTAAACAAGATGTTTTGTAGAAAAAATAGTTGTGCTGTCAACAACAACGCAAAATTACATCTACATGAATGAAAATAAAAAATCCTTAAAACAACTCACAGCCCCTCTGAGGTCTGCGCCCTTTACGCCTAGTTGGCGTAATGGTAGCGCCGGCCCCGGTGATACCTGCATCGTTTCTACCGACGCGTGATGACTTAACAGTCGTTGTTCCACATGGGGGGAGGTGTGTGCTGACACGATTGCAACGCTTGTGTTTCGCGCGCAGCCTCCCCTACAAGGAATGTTTCGGCGGAGTGTCTGGCCTCACAAGAAACCAATTTGAGAACATAAATGGATTTCCCAACAATTACTGGGGCTGGGGAGGAGAGGATGATGACATCTATAATAGGTGAGCATCGCAGATCGGCAGCGGCACACTCGCGTTTCTCATTCACACGTCACAACGCAAACTAGACCATGTGCTCAAATGGATAGATGATGTAGAGATGTTTTACTATCACAGCAGAATATACCGAGTGAGCCTGCAAGCTCTGGAAGCGGGATTCCTGCGATACAACAAATGTACGATCTAACCAACATAAGCAATGCATACAATCGGAAGGCAATACTCCGAATTTACAGCATTAAATTGGGCAAGGAAAGGTCACACGACTATTATGAGCTTCTCTTCACCCATAACTTCAATTGCAAGTTATTGGGATAGAAAATGGCACGTTTTATTAGTATAAACACATTTTCCATGCATCTTCACGCCGTGCTCGATTACTAACTGTGCAGCATTCAACGACAAACTACACTTCTCAAGAGCCGCTCTTTTGGGATAGCCGTGTCTAGCGTTCCTCCTTTGCGGTGTTTCGCCTGGCACTTTGGAGGCATCATCATCAATATGGGAGGCACACCGTTGTGAAGGCGAGAGGAGGAACGCTTGACCCGGCTATCCGGAAAGCGCCGCTCATGAGATAATTTTTCATACATCGAGCCGTGAAATCCTACATCAATAAGCCACACTACTTCTGCTCGTATACCGTGCCAGTTTAGAACGTTCTTTACAAAAGAAACACGTTCTTTTGGTTGACTTAAACCCAAAGACGAGCTTGGCAAATATTGTAATGGGAGATGATGCAATTGTGTTTGTTTGAGCTCATGTATCAACATTTCTCTCAACGGACTTTGCCGTCAAGGTGTATTGGTTAACAAACTCGATTTTCAACCCATAGGTAGCTGGCTCTATTTGTGCTCCTGTCACAGCACTTAAATCCCCCAATCTCTGTCCACGTGGCAGTCTGAATGGATGCACCATATTTTGGGAATTGCCCTCAAGAGCTGCTCTTGCTGGATAGCCGTGTCGAGTGTTCCGCCTCCTCTCTTTCGCGACATTTCACCTCCCACGTGGGAGGCATCATCATGCTCGTCTTATTAGACATGAGCAAGTACTCACAGTTGATTGTAATAATTAATGTTGCCTGCTTTAAAGCCAGGTGTCATTTGTTTTCCGATCTGCCAATGAATGCAGTTGTCAGTTGTGAGCCGCGTGGGTTTAGACTGACAAACATCAGTGCAATTCATGAACCGTCATCGACATTTCAATCTTTTTTCCGCGCCTCCCATGCTAGCGCCAGGACTCGGGGATACTTGACAACATTTCTCGACAAGGAATGCATTTTGTAGTGAAACGCCACGTTCAAAAACCATGCAGAAACGACACAGTTCGCCGCAACATAATGAGGGCTGTTGTGTGTAAATCTGACGTGTAAAGTAGGAAGCTGTGTTGTGCGCCAGGATCAAAATAATGGGAATGAACATCTCGCGTCCTGACATGATGATTGGGAGGTACAGAATGATTCGACACAAGCGCGACCCTCACAACGAAAACAACCCATATCGGTGAGTCTAAAAGCACGATAACTGCACGCAAGGCAATCGTCTTTGCTTTCAATTAATTTAGATCGATGTTTATTATTACCACAGGAAAAATACCCGGTGAGTTTGCAAGCTCTTTACGGGATTTCTGACCAGTGTCACTTGCACACATGACTGGAAAGTAAAAAGCACACGACCCTAGAGGTTTCTGTCAGAGCTCTTTGATCAGGAGCGGTGAGTAGGGACGTGTGTACGTTCCTGTCAGGCAAATTCCACGTATCACAAAGACGCGGCATTGAGCACATAGTTTCGCACCAAATACTTTGGGAGTGTACACCTTAAGCAGCGTGGCAATTGCGAGATTGCACACTGCGCCAGACAGGAACATGTATGGGCTTGTGTAGAAGCTAGTCCCGAGCTACTAATGCATTGATGTAGAACACACGAGGTTTAACCCTTTCCGGAAATGAGAAAAAGTGTTAAGATCTTTAAACACTAAATGGACACCTAATGTATTGATATTAGCATTGTCTAAAAACTGCTTGCCTTTTGGCAACACTTGGCTAAAAACTGAGACTAGGCTCTAACGAAAGCTGTCTCTAGTGTTGGGCCAATCGTTTGCATGTTTTTGCCACAAGCATGTGTGGTTGCTTGCAAACTGGAACCTTTGCAAAAAGGTGTCCATTTGGTGTTTTAAGATCTTAACACTTCACTTATTGTCAGAATAGGTAAAACCTTGTATATTTTACATTATTTGTATAGAAGCTGTTTGTCAGTCCACCGTTGGATGATGTAAATTCATTATCATTGTCTGCACCCGCTTAATCCTCCAGTGTAAAGAGGGTCGCAGTGAAGCTGAAGCCTATCCCAGTTGACACAGGGTTAAAGACAGGGCCTTACACAGGATGGGATGCCAGTTCATCGCAGGGCACTGGGTCAGTTGGGGTGGGTCAGGTAAGGCGTAAGGGGGAGGTGGCGGTTGCCCTGGGCACCCCTCCTGGGGGGGGTGGGGGGTGACCCAAATGTTTCGCTGAATCGTGGGTAACGAGGCAAACTGTGACGCTGGTGCCTCATGTGTTTTTGTTTATGTGATGCCCACGTCGCAGCAGCAGCAGCAGTTGCAGGGGAAACACGAGCGTGGCATTTTGCTCCTGCGCCAAGCGCCAAAGTGTCGTGGCCACGTCTCTGATGTTGTTATCCACCCCGCGACCCGTGCGCGCAGGACCTGGCAAATCATCAAGACGAAGTTCACTATATCGACAGACGGTATCAAAACCCTGGAGTACAAAGTGCTCGAGACGACTCGATTCCCGCTCTACACCAACGTGACCGTGGAAGTGGGCAGGCGGGGGCGGCGCAACCCTTGGTGGCCCCGCTAGCGGCCGAATGACCCTTTGGACGTCCAGCCATCCGTATCGGAGGACGCAGCTTGCTGGGGCAGTTGTTGGTCTTTTATCGACGATTAGTCTGGCCGTGCGCAGGTTGAATGATTTTTATTCCTTTGAACTGGTGCTTCATAAATGAATTCCACGCCGCACTGCCCCAACGCTTCAACGTATGGCTGTCAACAGATGCAACTGCAGCGAAAAAAAACATCTACTCAAGGATTAGGGAACACTGCCCCGGTGTAACGGTGAGTGCGGTGGACCTGCAATCGATACCCCCAGTGCTGCCGTTGAAATCATGGGCAAGTATTTTTTTTTAATCATTCTCCCACATTGGTTGAGTGTGGTGGGGTAAAATGTGGGTGCTTCCACCTATTACAAGAAATGTAGTCACTAACGTAGCTGTTTCTGAATAGCCGCTTAACCGCCCCATCTTCACCCAGGGGTCGTTAAGTGGCTTGCACTAAGTGGGACCAAAATATCCTGCCTCTATTTTTAGAGATGCACTGCTATAGATGTGCTATGTATAGTGTGTAATTGCTAGATCATTATTCTCAGACAAAGTGAACTCACACGCATCGTGCATTGCTAAGTACATTCCTAAACGTGCAGCTCTGATAACGCTAGATTATTACGAGCGCGAAATGTTCGCGTACGAGAGGTTCCGCCGAACCGCTCAGCCGTGGACAAACCTCGAACGCGCAGCGGTAGCGACTTCCAGGTTTACGGAAGCACCGACGACGAAACTACGCGGTTGTTGCGGCGGGACATTCGAGTCGCCGCGAGATACCGGACGGAGTTGACGGCGACTGACGACGAAGCCCGCGCTCGTCCATCGGACGGCGCGGAGCAGATCGATGCAAACGCTCGCGGAATGACGAGCGCAGACCGCGGACGACCGTCGGTTGAATAGGCAGCCGGCGTAGCCCGTCACGGCGTTTGTCGAATCGAGCGCGGACCGGAGTTGGACGGAGAAAGCATCGCGCTGGCGCAGCTGGAGGGCGCTTCCGTAGCACTCATTAATTATTTGGCCCGTAACATCATAGTATATAGGAAAGCGGTGTCTGGCAGGCTGGCGCTGGTTGACTGCGTGGTTGACTTCCTCGACCTCTCTGCGGTTTCCTCGCTACGCCTCCGTATCTGTGTCTCGTCCATGACCAGGCGTGGAATTTGGGCGCGTTATAAATCGTACTATTATTACATAATGGAGAGCAGTTATACGTTTGTGAGGAACCCTTTCAGGTCCCTCTCCCACAACAACGTGGGTTGTCCACGTTGCCCCATCGTCCTCGGGGACGTCGTACATGGGGGATGGTTCGCTGCTCCCCTCTTGCCGTGTGGTGCTCCGCGTCAGACGCATCCTTACAGACGAAGTCCGGAGCGTGCAGTCTTCCCAAGCAACTTGAAGTTTAATAGTAGTTTAATATTTCACAGGGCAGCGTTTCGTACAGACAGTTGTTCGGCGATCTCCGCAGCTCGGATTCCCGTTGTCCCGGCGCACGCCCGTTTCCGTCTAGACCAGCAGTAGATCAGCACTCTCAAAGTGACTCCCCCGTCTGTCTCGGGCCTTCCCTTATATCCTGTCAAAGCCATTACGCAAGCTGTGACGTAACCCCTCCCATGTTGTGATGACTCACTTCTGCATATGCACATCTTGACCTCAACACAATGGGATTCACAGCAGGACTCCCTCTCCCCGTCTCTCTGTGAGTGACTCACGCTTGCATATGCACATGTTGACCTTAACTCCGTCCTTACACAATGGGGTTGCGTCGCAGGGGTTCTCCTGAGTCAATAGGACACAGGGGGCAAGTCCAAACCCGCCCGACTCCTTCCCTTCATCCTCGCCTTAATGGCGCCAACGGGGAACCAGTTAAAACCTGCTCGGCTCCTATCCACTTCGTCCACCATTTTTATCCACCACCCCTTGACCATACACGGGTCATTACGCATACATCGATCCGTGAACGCGTGCAGCGGTACAGTGGAATGTTTGTTCATGTCGGAGGTGATAACCTGACACCCAAACCGCAGCAGGCTGTTCCCAGTACGAAACCAGAGTAATTGGTTGTTTTCAGAATTTAACTTCAGCTGATGTTGTTTGCGCCCGAGCTAAGGTGAAGGCAATGACGCGGGGCGTGATGTGGCTTGGTCGTGGCAGTAAGGCTGCTGCTTGTCGTCAGCGTGCCAGCGTAATGCCAAAGACCGTGTCGCTGAGCGATGGCAGTGACGTTAGCCACCCGGAGCAGAACGCTTGCTTCTAGCTCCTCCACAGCAAATGACCGGCTTGCTTGATCGCTGGCCTGCTGGTGGAAACAGTCAATCCACCACAGCATAGTTCTGCCGAGCCCCGAATCTGGTTTGAAGTTAGTCGACCAGGAATTTCGTGGGCCAGTCTCAAATGCAGCGGACGCGTCGGGGGCAACCCACCACGGTCGGCTGCTGCTGCTGATATGGCCTCTGAAGCGACCTTGAGTAGTCTCGGTTGAGCGATGCTTCCTGGAGGCAGGCTGTGAAGTTGGAAGAAGGTTGTGTTGTTCAAGGAATGTGACGACCTGATGGCAGACCAATTTCTCAACAAACCCCAGACATGAAAGAAAGGTTGAAGATCAGTTTGTGGTTCTGTACGATGGCAGGGATCAGCATTTTGCCCTCGTGGAATAACGACACAGCGGCAGTGACCGGGCAGTGGGGTCGCGGCGCGTAAGTCCGAATAAGCGTGGGAACCTCGGGGAGCAACTCCTGCGTTATCGTGGGGAATAGAATTATGATGAGACATCCATTAAATTTCAATTCTTATTTTTTCCCCCCTTCAGTAATTTTTTAAAAAGATGTAGTGAAACATTTCTAGAAATAGCTATCGTCCTTACAAGTACGCTTGTTTATCAAAACACTGGCTTTTAGTGGGGGTGATTGGTGGCGCGGAGGTTATGAACTCGGCGACCTACGTTCAATCTCACGCCACGACTTGCAACAGTGATATTTGAACAGGTCCTGGGTGTTCTCCCCCAGCCCTCCTTCACCCACTCACAATAACCAATGTGTTGAAGTATGGCAAAACTACCCTCGTGCCCAACATAGTGTGCGATGGCCTTTAAGCAGTGAATTGACAGTGGTACACGACCATATTTTAAATACTACCGTAACAATGGCAATTCAACATATTAACGATACCATACTAAAAAAGGTTGAGATTATTTATGTTCTTGAGACACGTTGCATTTATTAACAAGATCTTCATGATTTTCATGTTGACACATGACTTGCTTGCAGAAGCAGAAATAAACTTTTACCGAATTTTGTTTACATAATTTTTGAAGCGATAGTAACAACAAAAAACACCAATATTACAACTCGTCAGCCAGATGCACGTCTTGTTATGGAATAAAAGTTTTTAAACTGACAAAAGTATTTTAAACTGTAGCACTAAAGCAATACGTGTGCACATATAAACATCTGCAATCAGTTTTATACTAAGAGCATGTATAGATTAGCAGGCAGATGAAGCAATGTAAAACAAGTTAAACGTGTGTGCTTACAATGTTGTGACAGGTTTTTGAATTGATCGTGCCTTATGTTAAATGTTAAAAAGGAAATAAATAAGATAAAATGAAAACATGAAATCAATGCGCTGTTCTATTGTTTAATTACGTACACGTGACACACTTTGCCACACTGCAGCAAAATCTATGTGCTTTTGCCATACATTCTGCGTACTGCAGACACCAAAATGCAGACACTGTTGTGTTTTCCCATAGAACTTTCTTGGTAAAACGTTTTCCCTAATTTCTTGCCACTGTGATATTTATTAAGGAGACGTTATTTGTGTATTTTCTATCAGCATGTGTAGGGCTGAATCCTTTATATTTTTCAAACGTATTGAAGACTGAACTAAGAACACGTAAGTTGTGTTTAGTTTTCAGGCAGACAGCGCGGTGCAACCTTCCGGTGAAAGGCGCTTTAAAAATGTAAATTATTATCGCTTTGCAAAAAAACCAAAAAACAACAAAGTCTTTATGCAAAACATGCTTTACCATGACAACAAGATCATGACAAAATGTGTTGTCGTTTAATAGGGCTGCGATCGCGCAAAGTACGGCGATTTGTCATAACTCACTCTCGCAGGTGAAAATGATTACGCGTGTAACAACACAGAAAATAAACTTTGTGCGTATTCCCAAAGGTATGCCGGGTGGCAAGTAGATTTCTGGGGATACTTGTCTGTTGCCAAGCAACCCCTAAATAAGAGTGCTGTCAACTTAGAAAACGCCAAAAAATAATGTTGCTGATTTTCCGTTCTCTGTCGCTGTTGACATGTCGTTCTCTCCGCAGCCCTGTGCAGCGCTTTGTGACCCTCGGGGGAAAAGCGCTCTATAAATGCTATTATTATAATAATAATAATGTTATATTGTAGAATACTGCACATTCAGTTTCTAAAATTGTATTATTACAGCACTGAGGAATGTAGTGGCCAGACGGTCATCTTAAAGCCGACAATGCCATATTTGAGTGTTGTTTCGTATAATTAATCGTACGTTTTTCCCATTAGCAGTTACACAGCAGGATATCATCATAGTCGTTCTATACAATCTAACACATTGAGCTCGTGGAACTGATTACCTCATGAACGCTCTGAACATTCTGTTCTTATATTGCATTACTTAACAATCTCAAACGTCATTTGGTGACGGGTCTTGAACCAAAAACCCATTTCTCAAACTGAACCCTTACTGGCCACTTGCTGGGCTCCAAGATGGTGAGGCGCTAGCAGTACAGCCATTTGATACTTTAATTAATCTCTGCAGAGGTAATTGAGTGTTACTGCTGATTTTCCGTGCTCTGTCGTTGTTGACATGTCGTTCTCTCTGCAGCTCTGTGCAGCGCTTTGTGACCCTCGGGTGAAAGGCGCTATATAAATGATATTATTATTATTACCCCCTACGTGTGTGGGGCTTTTCTCCGGATTCTCCAATGTCCCCGTACATGCCACTCAATAATGGAATTCCCAAGCATCTCAAAACGGGATTGTAATAGAATTAATGATAAAAAATTCATTACAATAGGCAGATTTGGTAAATGCTACAGTTAACTGATAATGTGACATTGCTGCGGCGTCTTAAGGACAACACACCATACTAACGGTGTCTGTTTATGCATTTGCCAGAGTTGGCAACCCTCCCCCTTGGACAGATGTACCTTTGTAGAGTGTGCTTGACACGAGAATGTAACAAACTAGTCTTAGCACATCCAAAACATCCAATTAAAATTGCTGTCCGTGCGCCAGAGTAACTCACTGTGGCAGGGCTCACTGTATAGTTTCGCTGCTAGACTGGGGTAGGCATGAAAATTATAGCAACAGCTACGGCCAGAGGTATACTGGATGTGGGGTAGCGGTGCAGTAATATGTTTGCGGGTTTCCAACACTGGACAGCCCAACTGGACTAAAGTTCCTGCCACCGAGCATCTGCCCGCGGGACGTAATCACAACTTATTTTAATGTATTTTCATTTTGGCGTGCATCGGTTATTCTTGTTTTAAGATTGCACACCTAGGACGTGTGGCTGCGTCATATTAGCCAGGCTGCTCGTCAGGATGGCGTGATCTATGACTGCCCGCTGAGAAGGTCAACCTGATAAGCATTGTCCCACTGTGTATCCCCCGATAGAGGTCGTCCTCAATGTTACTTATTCTACTCTAATGTATCGGCATCGTTACATCGTCACGATGCCATCGTCATAGCCAAAAGCCCCTATTTTAGAAAGTACCCACAAATACCAGCTCGTCGGCAACAGAGTTGTTTATACATTTTAGGGATCAACCAGATTAATACACCCATCCATTTTCGAAACCACCTGTCCTGGTGGCGATCGTGGTCTCCACAACGTTCCAAATTACGAAAATATCCCAGCAAGGCCACGATCTCAGCAGTACAGGTGGCAACCCTACGATAGCAACCGGCCAGTTTCCACATACAACCAATAACGCCTGATGATGCTTCCAGCGTGGGAGGCGAAACGTCGCGAAGGAGAGAGGGAGATCGCTCAGTGACACGGCTATCCCCGAGAGGACAGCTCCGGAGAGCAACCGTCACGTACGGAGCCGTGAAAACCTTACACCAGTAACCACAACAACAACGCAACCAGCGCCACCTCTACTGCCTTCGCCTCGCTTCGCCTCGCTCACGTCGGCAGCGGCACTAAGTTGGCGGCTCAGCCGCAGCCCGGCGTTGAGCGCAAAATCCCCCGGCGACGGCGCGCCTCCTTGGCGACCCCTACTGCTGCTGCTCCGGTTCGGCCGGCAGGGCAGCCGCCTCGACCTCCTCCTCCCCGCCGTGCCGCTGTTCGGAGGCGCATCGTCGCAGCCGCTCGCACCGCGCCACGCGGTTGCCCTCCCAGTAGCCGGCCTCCAGGCCGTCGTGGCAGCGGCAGCGCGTGCACTCGTCCAGCCACACGTGGCTCCCGCCGGGGATCACGCGCCGCCCGCCCGCGTCCGCGTAGCAGTTGGGACCTGGAGGGGGGTGGCGCCGAGGTCAAGGAGGTCAAGAGCTCGTCTGTCGTCACCCGGGCGGAGAGGTAAATCATCAGTCCAGCCATCCATTTTCTGTACCGCTTGTCCTGGTGAGGGTCGTTGGTGGCAGCAGTCCAAGGAGAGTGGACCAGACATCCCTTTCATCAGCAAGAGATACCAGCTCTTCCTGGGGGATTCCCAGGCGTTCCCAGGGCAAGCAAAGGATTTAATCATTCCAGCGTGTCCTGGGTCGGCCTCTAGGTCTCCGCCCAGTGGGATGTGCCTGGTAGACTTCCCGGGGGAGCCTTCCAGGGGGCATCCTTACAAGATGAACGAACCTTCCAGGGGGCATCCTTACCAGATGGAGAGATAATCAATGAAATTAAATTCAACTTTAGTGTCAATTCTGCCATATGTACAGGACATATAGAGGAGCAAAATGCCGTTTCTCTCAGACCCCGGTGTTGGCATATACATGGACTGGAACACAACAAGGGTTTATTATTGTAGAGCGGCACGGTGGCGCAGTAAGTAGCACTGCCACCTCAATGTAAGAAGGCCACAAGTTTGATTACCGGTTTGGGTGCCTTTCTGTGTGGACTTTGCATGTTCTCTCCGTGTCCGCGTGGGTTTTTCACTGGGTATTCTGGTTTCTTCTCACAGTCCAAAGACGTGCTGCCTAGGTTACTTGTCCTGACTATATCTCCCCCTGTGCACTAAGATCTAACTTGCTTACCCCTCACTGCTGGACACCTGTTAAAAATAGCTACGTAGCTCAACGGTTCCTTCCAGCTTGGATAAAAAAAAACTGTCCGAGTGACTTCTGTGAGGCGCACATGTTACCACCGCGCAATCCTACCACCCAATTCCAGCTTGGGGCTGAGTCCAACTTGTGCTATTTAGGAACAGATGCCACTGGGGGGATGCCCTGCAGCTAGACTGCAGCTGAGGCAATGACACGGTTGAGATGAGATGTGATAAATAAAAAGGCACTTTGAGCTACGGAGGAATGTAAAGTGCCTTACAAGTTTGCGTGCATTATCCGTAATGCCGTTGAAGCCACCGCACCTGGCGATTGCAATCTTCCGCTAGAGCCCGCGGCTGTGCATAGTCGATGCGTCTAACTGTCCACATCCATAATTCACAGGTATAACGACGCGATGAGGTAATAGCCCCCAGCTGGCTGTACCTCTGCAGCTTGTCACTCACCGAATAATGTATTATCAGCTGCGTAGTTGCTGGGAAGCGGTAAAAGGGGGTTTAACGCTAAAGCGACCGGGAACAATAATACTGATAAATAAATACAATTTAGAACGCGCTGCGCATATTCGTTCAGTTTAGAAGGTATTTGAAGAGAGAACGATTCGGAGGTGCGAGGAAACTGCACAGAGGCGGGGGAAAGGCAGCCACGCAGTTAGCCGGCGCCAACATTTTCCAGACACCGTCCTGTATATTAAGATGTTATTGGTTAATTAATTATTATTTTTTGTTGTGGGAGGAAACCGGAGAGCCCGCAGGAGACCCACGCAGAACAGGGGGAGAACGCACGAACTCCACAGATAAAGACGCCCGAGGTGGGACTCAAACAGCCTCAGGCAGGACCTTGTTTTCGTGAGTCGCAGATATTACCACTGCTTTAGCCACCCTGCCGTCCAATTATGTTTCGCGGCTGAGTGAGAGATACGTGTAAGTGCACCACGCTCTGCTTACGGGCAACGGCCAGTTTATGCGGGACGTTACATCACCTCGGGTGCTTTCAATAACGGAGTGGGCGAATACTGAGTGGGAAATGATCAATAATTCAGCGCGGTGGCAGGTGTTTCTCACACCAGTGAGAGTCACGTCGTTAGGGATGACGAGCACATCGTGTGTGTTTGATAATGAGAGTTTAATTTAACACGCCGTTTAATTTTGCGAGCATGTTAATGTGCTCTCTCCCAAGTTTAAATGCTATATTCTGATTTAATCTGTGTCTCTCACATCACTTAAAGGTAAGTATGTAATTGCTCTGAATTGCCTTCAAACAAAGCACATTTTTACATCTTCCAAATCTGAATTTTTGAAACGAACCTTCACCCATACGTGTATGCATTCCAACGGTGGTCGTCTTAGGGATATTCTGTACTCTACCAACCAACTCCAAATGAACGTGGAATCTCCAAAGGGCTGTAAACTATGGGGATCTGTTTTGCCAGTACACAGATAGTTATAACGGCCCGACCTTCGTTATTAACACGTCGGTGTCGGTGTTGTCCTTGAGCTGTCTGCCTTTGAGCAACACTTGGCTAACATTAGTGAGGCAAGGCTACTAAGAAATGTGTCTGTTCTGGGCCAATTTATTTCAAGGTCAGTGCATGCCGTTTTCTCCGCGGCCCTTGTGCAGCGCTTTGTGACCCTGGGTGAAAAGCGCTCCATAAAATGCTATTATTATTATAAAGGCAAATTGCTTGCATGTTTTACCATTAGCATGTGTGGGTTATTGCACGGTTGATACCTTGTGACAAGTGTTTATTTGCTGTTTGAACATGTTAACACCTGTATTATTGCCAGAAAGGGTTACAATTTGACCAAGCTAGGTTCCTGTACGTGTGTTGCTCATACGTTAAACAGTCACAAGAGGGCACACTGGCGCTACATCAATAGGACCTGCGGTAACATTCATTTATTATCAGTAACCGCTTCGTACTCCAGACCAGAGGTCGACAACCTTTCAGTAAGTGGTGTGCCGAGAGTTAACCTAGTCACTCTTATTTACGAATCCGCGTGTTGCCATTGATAGGCTACCCCCCCCACTCAATATAATGTAGTAAAGTAACCAATTGAATTGTTTTCATTTATTTAATAAATCATTACATTTTTACATTTATAACGCGCACATATTTACTCATTGTCGAAGGTACTCATTCGACAAGAGAACGATGCAGACGCGCGAGGAAAGCAGAGAGGCGGAGGAGGCAGCCAGGCGGTTTGCCTGCGCCATATTGCCACACACTGCTTGTTTATATGATTGGTTATGTGCAGCGCTGTGTGTAAATGTGTTTTTTTGTTTGGCTAATTTATTCATTTAAAATATATATATATTTTGTCAACGCGCACGTTTGTGTCAATGCAGGAATCCCGTAGAGAGCTTTCGAGCTCACCGAGTATTTTTCCTGCCGTAATAACAAACATCTTTCCGTCTATCTAACCGGCAGCTATAACGAGTCGGCGTTTCGCGGGATCGCTCAAAGCCATGGGGCTCGGATTGTCCGGGGCGCGATCCGGCGCGCTGACGCTCACCGTCCTTGCAAGTGGGGCAGCAGTCGCCCTTCTCGTACACGGGGTTGACGCACGGAGGCGGGGCGCAGTCGGCGACCAGGCAGCGCGGGATCCCGTCCAGCTCACACGTGCACTGCTCGCAGGCCGACGGCTGCTCACCACGCCACGGCAGACGATCGCACGCGCACGGTTAGCGATGTCGAGCAGGGGTGCGCAACTCGTTTCTCACGAACGCCACTTCCAGATAAAATGACCAAAGGCTCACAAGCTGATGAATGAGACCCGCTCCCTCTCCGCAACCCTCTCCCCCAGAGCCGGATTGGGATTTTATAGGCCTCTGGGCTACAGGTACCGTGAGGCCCCCAGTAATATTTTCAAAAGGAAAAAAAAAAAGTTAAAGGAAATGTACATTTGTTTTCACAATGCTAACAACAAATATATGCATACAGTATGTTAATTTAACCCTTTTTTATATAGATAATTTAGAGTGCTTATACTTTGATTCAGCATTCACAAATGGGGGTCAAGGTAGAAGCGTTCACGTCGCGATCCCTGTCAGGTAATAACTTGGTGTTGCCTGCAAATTCTACCAAACACTTCGAAGCCACGGAGCTGAAAGGCAACGATGTCCAGAGGCATCGTGCTTCGAAGAATCGCAAAGAAGAAGGAGCATTCACAAATGAAATAACTTTTCACTTAATCTCCGGAGGCCCTCCAGCTGGCGAAGCCCCTGAGCTGCAGCCCCTACAGCCCATGCCTTAATCCGGTACTGTCCTCTCCCCTTGCAGGCACACAGAAGAATTACACGAGGCTATAGCGGTATAGACCTACGTCAACATGCGAGTGTATTTTAACTTCAGAAACGCCTGATGATGCCTCCAACGTAGGAGGCGAAATGTCGCGAAGCAGAGAGAAGGAACGATCGACACGGCTATCCCAAAAGAGCAGCTGTCGAGAGCAATTCCCATAGCACGGTCAGGCAACACATTGCACGGTTATTATTAGGTCAAAGCGATCTCCAGCTGGAATGAGCACCGAGGTTTAGCTCATCTCCGATTCCTCCGACCTTGCGGGACGCTACATATTCCTGTGCCAGAGGATAGTTCATCCCTAGCACAACCACTGTTGACTCCCCACAAAGTGGTACCTATTTTATCAACTCCCCCAAAACCGGAGAGGCAATGGGCTGAGTAAACTCTGGGATACGAACCGGCATGATTCTGATTGCGAGCCGCACACACTACCTGGCCGCTTACACGTATTTAGTACAACTATAACACGCAAATATACAACGAAATTACGCGACGCAATTCGGATGTACGAAGCGTCTGTACG
>JAZEWU010000033.1:4358650-4389493 GCA_036362915.1 Geotria australis | reverse complement strand
TGAACATCTGCACCTCACAGAAAGAAGCTCCTGCCCAAGGCGATTCGCTTCCCACCTTGGGTGCCTTTCTGTGTGGAGTTTGTTCTTCTCCTGTTCTGCGTGGGTTTCCTCTGGGTTCTCCAGTTTTCCGCACATAAATAAAAAAACACTCATTGATTAATTGGCCGATACCATCATCATTTATAGGGGCACAGTGTCTGGCTGGTTGGCGCCGGCAGTTAGCGTAGCTCCCTCCCCACCACCTCTTTTTCAAGTAGCACTTTGAGGCCTCTGGGTGAAAGGTGCTATATAAATGTAATACATTAAGTAGTAAGCAAAATCTTACTACTTATGATTAGGAGTAACCACTGGTATTATACGTATGGCCAGTCAATCATCTAACACAGCTGTTTGTGTGCAAAATCAAAGAATAGCATGTGCTTGCAAGACAGTTGTGTAACAGAAGCATGTGTTGGTAGATAGACTGTTATTCTCACCAGAGGTTGCACACGCTTGCTCCAACCCCCTTTGGTCCCCACGTTCCTCAAATCCCTCATCCCTCTCCTGGATGAATTTTCTGTGAGTGCTTCTGTATTTTTTATCGAACTGCTTTCAATCAACTGAGAGCGAAAAAAGCAGCAGCAAACAGTGGTGGTTGACAAAAGCCAGTGTTTAAAAACAAGGTTTTAACGTGAGATACATGGGATGATCCTCTTTCTTAGCTTGACCACATGTGTTGCTCCTGTGGTTTATGGGCCAGGTGTCACCAAATATATATTTTTTGCTCGCTTTTGGAAGGATATCCTGCCACGGCGGCCTCCGCATACACACGGGGGCTGTTTTTTTGGAAGCTGGTCATCCAGACCTGCACCAGCTTGCTACCTTTTCGTTGTTACCCCACTTCTACAGTTTCCTACAACATGAAACTGCCAACAGTTGTGTAACTAGAGCCATTCCCTGGGGCCACTGAAAGGAACAGCTGACGGGGGTTCCCTTGCCCACAGGGGTCCCAACAGAGGCGCTTGGCAAGTCACACGCTGGGCTAGGTTAACTAATAGGCAGTTAATGGGCAAGCATTGTTGGCATCATTTTTATGACAGATGGTGAAGTTGGCATGCACTTATTGCAGGCGAAGTTGGCTGGTGTTGTATCTGGCGTGCGTTTTTACTGCCCCAGTCCCCCCCCCCACCGTGTGTATTTGGAGGTTTCAGTGGAAAGAGTGTGAGCGATTTTAGAGCTGGATCTCTCTAACTAGAGGTTGCCTTTAAAAAATGAAATGTTTTATATGATGAATGGAAAAAATGGTATTGATCCAACAAAAATCGGGCTTAATGTCACACAAACCTTTAGCGAATAAGCTGCGGGTGTGAAATGTTAGCATTGTTCTTTCAAAATGGTCATTGCTGTAATGGCGTGCACGTATTCACTATGACCAAAACAAAATGTTCCACGTATCCTGGGAAAAAATGTGAAATATACAGCAGGGAATGCTTAGATTTAGAGAACAGTGATTTAGATCAAACAAGAATCTATGGCTTATTTTTATACCTTTAATCATTGCTCACATACTCATGTGGCTGAGTCAGGGTACTCACTGCAGTGGTGTCCACTCACTACATCTTTTAGGCTTCAGGATAAACACCTTATTCAAAACCCAAACATGACATCTCCTAACTTTGACATTATAACCAAGGCACTGGTGTAACCATTAACCATGTCAAAACATCAACATTCCAATGCGCACATCTCCTTCCTGAATGGAATGGTAAAGACAAGCCACAGTGCAATTGTGGCCATTCAGCTTACACTACGGACCACATAGTCAACCATTGTAGTCGCTGCTTTAATGTAGGATAAGTAATACTATACAAACTCTCTCTTGAAGCCCTCTCGTGGCAGGCATACCTCGCCACTGGCACTTAGCTCCTCAACATATTCCCATACTCAAGACTAAAAAGAAGAGTTCAAAGGTTTTTGCTGTTTAAACACGATAACTGTATAATATTCATCATGCGTGTTTATGATCGGAACTAGAATGTCACTGGAAAAGTAAATTAGACAAACTTTCAAAATGCAGTACTTGTGTTTTCTGGCCATTGCGCAAAAAAAATGCAAAGTTAGCCAGAGCACATGGAAATCATTTACAGATTGTTGTAAAAGAAATTTGATTGAGAAATACATTGATGCCATCATAGACCCAATTAGCAAACAAATCTGCTTTTGTCGGGAGCTTTGTTTTTAAATACTTTTCTACCATCTCTCGCTCAACATGTGCGATTTATATATGATTATGCATAGAAACACAAATTTAGAGCAAAAATAGCTGCCTACTTTTATTCAAGCAGGCATACAAACAGAACAATAGATGGTAGCTTGTGATTTTAGCAGCACTGTTGCTGCTCATAGTGTAACACCACCAATATGAATGGGTGCCGCAAGCTATTTTCGCGCAGAAAATGTTTCAACTGTATGCTTACATTACGTGTCCCTGCAGTGAATGCCCTTTATGGTTTCAAAGCTGACATTAATTATAATACTCCTCCGAATCTTGATGCCCTTTTAAAACCTAATTACTTCACTTTCTATGTGGAGTCTTGTCAAAATCGTGAGCCTGGGCATTGGATCCGTTCTCACTAACAATCCCCTGCATGTGGTTCCAGGGGTAAAGAGCATATAGTATGGTGGTGATAGGCTGTCAAGTGTGACTTCTACACACGTGTAGAGCTATGACTTGAGGGAGCAGATAATTGACATTTATGGTGAAAAGTCAGCTACAGCATTGGTGATATAGTCTATAAAAATAGAACTTTAGACACATAAGGCACGAAAGAGTATTTCATTAAAAATGTAATTACAGCAGCGAGATGGGTGCAAGTTAAAGTAAAATAAATTATCCACGTTAACCACCTGTTCTCGTTGCAGGGATGAAATGGAAGTGCTGTCGCGATATAGTCAAGACGTGGTGGAATATGCACTGGAAACATGCTCGCCTAGCCTTCCTGTGGCCTCACAGGCACTAGGGTCCTGTAAGAATCGAGCAGGGAGCTCTAGCTCTGTCCCCATGCAGAAGCATAGACGCCCATCCACTGGTGGAATACTCAAGGACCTTGTTCATCCCAAGCAGGGCCTTACCAGACCACACACGGCAGCAGTGACACAAAAACCCAGGTACTTACAATGCAAGGAGGATATTATGGCCGCTCAGTCTTTCATTAGTTGAGGCATCTTGTGCTTTGATCAATAACACATTTTTGTGACACTCTGCAGCACAGGCTGTATTCAAAGTAATTTTATAATGCGTTGTTTTTATAATGGGACCTTTCAATATTTTACGTCAATGGACATTTCTTTAAATATATGGGCTGTTATTTAAAAATGTGATTCGCTGCGCTTGCTAATTTTGGATTATCCCACAGGCCTTTGTCGAGTCTGTCAGTGTCTTCAAACCTGCCTGATGAAATTGAGGCCCTGAAAGAGAAACTCAATGTGAGTCGCATTGATGAGGTCATTGAACATTTGAGGTGAGGCATTGACACACACATGCAAAGCACACGCAAAAGCAGACACAAAGACAAGCTTCCCCGTGTAACCTACATACACTCTTAGGCTAAGTCCTGTTAGCAAGCACCTATCAAGGTGGTCACATACATGATGGGTACTGTGGCCAGCACCAGCCTTTGTTTCCCCAGCACTGATATTTACACATCACACCAGGTAGTCATGTAAGGCTGAATCGACCTAGGGGAGATTCAGGATTGTTTAACCATACTGCACCATGCTTGTCAGTCTAGGTGAACGAGGGGTTGGATGGCACCTAGTAAATATTCAGATATCACTTGCCACCGTTGTTAGCTGTGGCCAGGAATCAAATCTAGGTTGCCGAGTGTGCTAACCACTCGCCCCGCACACACGCGTGTGCATGCCGCACGCACGCACATGCACTTCTGCAGCAGGATATATGTGGCACAGAAGTTGCAGCAAGTGCTCAGCAAATGTAGTTGCACGTGTTCTTAGTGAATGCAGTAAAGCGTTCAGAGGGTTTGGCAAGATATTTAGACTGCAAACGGGTGCATATCCACCCTTGCGGTAATTTAAAAACACTGAGGATATAATTATGGATTGTCAGCAGAAGGGGCTGTTTTTCATTTAAAACCTAAAAGGAAGCATTCCTAAAAACCTTCATCCAATTTAGGTCTGAACGTTATTGCAAAGCTGCCCATTGTTCTGCTGTAGAGTTCTAAATTATGGCAGACACATATGGGCTGGTTCCTGACATGTAAAAGTTATAAATGTAATACTTTTTACTTTTGAAATACTCATAGTGTCTAATAAAGTCGTTATTGTACTGATGTAGGTTTTCACAGCTTTATTTATGATGACTGCTTTTCAAAACTGTTGTTTTGGGATAGCCATGTCGAGCGCGAGGGAGAGAGGGAGTGCTTTGAAAATCAACTATCAACGTAGTTATCTTGTTCTTTAGTTTGGCTTTGCATTGCCAACTGGGAAAGGGAGGCAACATTTATTAGAAAAATGCAATGCCCTCAACTGAATACTCCCTGAAGGTTCATGCAGCCTTTTTTAATGCACCACCTTAATAGCCATTATAAATTTTAAAAAATAAATTTAAGCCGTTTTATCAACGTTATGTTGTTGACTCTAATAAATGAAACATGAGCAGTATAAAATAAGTAAATATTGATAATAGGCAATCCACTAATAAAAGTGGCTAATAATTCTGAATCAGCTTTTTTTTTATTACACAAAGGCCTTGTTAACCACGCTTAGTGAACCTTACTTGGCAGGTTCTTTAAGGGTTTCTGTTCTGGTTTTGTTCCAGGGCCCTGACTTAAAGTGGACCATCGCACGCACACTGAGTGCTTATAGGGCAGGGGGTAGAGAGTACTGTAGGGAGGTCACAAGATCAAGGGCAAAGCTATGCCTGTGAGCGGGCGGTCAATGCCATATGCTGTGCATTCAACTAACCCCGCGTGGCTTTGCTTTACCACATACCGCTATCTCAAGTGGGTTTTTTTCGCTGGCACCAGGACAGAAACACATGTGATGCATGGCTGCAGCCCAAGCCCATCAACACGGGCATGGCGGTGAATTGACTTCACGCCCTTTATATAACAAGTTATTTGTAGTGAGGTTCTGTTTGTGAGTTTAGGTCATGTGAAGGTGTGTAAGTGAAGTGCACCCGTCGATATACCTTCACATGACCTAAACTCACAAACAGAACCTCGCTATGAATAACATTGGTAATGAAAGCCTTCAAGTTATTTGTCACCGAGAAACACAACTGCATGTGATGCGACTCATTTTCATCAGAGCCCCGCGGGTGCGTAGGGTTGTGCGTTTGTTTTTACGGACCTTCAATGGCAGCGCACGTTCAAGATGCGTTAAAAAATACTCAACACGAAGGAATGTGCTCCGCAGCTTTTAAGACAATTTGCAAATTAAATAGCGCTCGCTTTTAATGGTGCCATATTCACTGAAATGCAAAAGTCTAATCCTAGTTGGCCTTAAATAGCGTACAAATAATGCTGCTAAATTGCTACATATTAGGGAGGGTTTTTGTGATAATGGGTTAGTGGTAATATAAACAGGAGTAATATGAAACACGTTGTACCATTTACTCCAGGCACAGGGCATTTTAGGTCATTACAGAAATATACCTTTGTGAGTATCGACAAAGGTGTTTTCTGGTTGCATTAAAATGACATTTAAATACGGTTAATAAGCATACAACTTCACAAACTACTGCAGTAAGTCCTTGCAGCATAATTGCAACAATGTGCGTTGTTTAATATGTAATACGTCATGCACTTTTCTGCCTTTTTCCACATTTTCATTACACTTGTGCTATTGGCATCATGTCATGAGATGAAGTCATACTAATAATTGAATAATGTGCATAGCCCGTTCTGCTGGATTAAGGCCTTGTCACACGATGTTCAGCATGGAGGTTTCTTTAACCCTACTTTGCCATGCTGGCGTGTGCAGTTTTGTGAAGAATGGGAGCCTACTATTGGTTTAAATGTCAATTGGCACCAATGTTGTCCATTGCGAGGAATCAAACTCAGGCCTCCAGGTTTATAGCGTAGTTTGATAATTGCACCAGGAGTCCTCAGAATCATTTGATAACAGACCTGTGAGAGAAGATATCACATAGCTTCTTCTGAGATCGCCTTGAAATTACCTTTTCAATCCATAATGGGGGGTATTGCAATGTTTCACGCCCTACATGGACAGATGTTTTGTCACATGGTAAAGTAATATTTTTGATTCGCAGTGAAGGGATTCAGCCAAATTAAGTGGAAAAATAATGTTACGTGATTTTTTTTGTGCACCCCTTGATGACCAACTGAATCTACAAATTAAAACCCTATTTTAATTATGGGTGGATACCTGGATTTGAGCCCAGAATCTGAGCAATGCCAGCTGAGTCCTCTGACCCCTGCGAAACACAGCCACATTACGTATCATACTTTTCACCAATTTAGCAAATATAAAGAGGGCAATTTTACATCTGGATTGGTGTGAGAAGTTTTAATGTAAAACCCATTCAGAAACCTAACACCCTATTATAGCAATAGACTCTTATAAGAACTAACCATCCCACACTTGCCTGTTGGCCAGTGCCTTAGATGGTAACTGGAAAATTCGTGTGCAATTTTATCTGGAAATGATGCTGACCTTGTGGAATGTTGCCGATTTTTATTTTGTCCCATTTTAATAGTAGTTGTTGGAGTACATAAGGGATGTGAAAAATGAGCCCAGAAGCTCCACACAACACTTGGAAGCCTTCTAGTACAGTGTGCTACATATTGGAGCCTAATTAAATCCCAACCTATGACTTTGGCAGTCGACAAAGATATACATTCTTACACAACTGACAGAATCTGCAGTGTCAGTGAAAAGCCAACTGGCAACATGAATGAACCAGCAATTAAAAAAATATCATTTGGCAGCAACTGAGGAACTAAAATGAATTGCCAATTGTTACGCTGGATTTTCCATATTTCTTTTCAGTCTCCGTCAGTGGACCAATATAAGAATGAAATAATATTGCAAGCGCCCAAAACATGCTTTTACATTTGCTCTTGAGTTGAATTTTACAAGTGTCAACATTTTGAATGTTGCTTGTCATCATGTTTAATAGGCTACAATTGGAAGATTGGCGTTGATTGGTGTACAATGTCCTGTATGTTTTATTAAAGGTAAATGTTGACACGAAGCAGTAATCTTATAACATCATTCATCACACATTGTGGTGATACATTCTCGATGTTAGATGAAGGAGGCCAACGTGTTATTTGTTGCAGTGTTAGAGGTTCACATGGGGCATTCGGTGTACAGGTACACGTTTTTCCCTTCTCACTCCCATTTCTTTGCCCAAGTGCTGTTGTCTTCATTCAATTTCAGACACATCTTAGGCAGACAGAACCTAAGAATGTCCTCACTCGTGTCACAACCTGAAATTAAATTGAGATCACTTGTCAGAGAGCGGGAAATGTCTCATGAGTAATTATGCCACCGTGTGTTTGCCTAAGAAACGAGTACAGACCACCACTCCGAAGAGGGTCATAGTATTCTTCATTTTGGGGGAGGTATGGACCTATTAGCTTCATACTGTGTGTTATTTTCATAGGAGTTAATCTGTTCTGGCTCAATGATCTGTGCAGGAATTTGCTGAATGAAGAATGCAGAACTTTGGAGAAAGACATCCAAAGTTTGCAGGTACAGAGAATCTCATGCATTGTGGCTTTTTCATTAAATTAAGCCCAAGCCTGCATTCCTTGCAAGCCCCAATAAATGAATCAAAGTCGACTTGCCGATTTATTATTCTGTTAAGTGGATCAATTTAAATGCGTCATTCTTCACAGTCTGCTAAAAGATTCTGTCCTTGCTTTGAAGTGTTTTGTTTAACTGCGTTTGAATCTCTTTACAAAAACCTGAAGAAAATCAGACAAGATGTTGTTGATGGACATTGTCTTCACTTTCTTTGAGACTATAGCAAGAGAAATGTGGCACTCACAACTCGCGAACAACACTGCTCTGTGTCATGGTTGTCGCCACAGCATGCTTAATGTAGGCATCCAAGGGAGCTTGTAACCCATAAAAGCTGAAGCAAACTTTGTCTGTTTTTTTTTTCTTTTTTTCCCATTGTAGTGAAACTCGAATGTAGACTGTTAGCCTTTCAATAAATATGCAAACACCCACCCAGATGGAGAACAACACTGAGTGGGTGAGACGTGTGGAGTTGTGGGGGCCCAGGGAGAAGGAGGCAAGCTTTGGTGGTATTTGGCAGCTAACGAAGGCCCACTCCATCCCACTACCCCCTCCGTCCTTCCCTCCCCGTCTTTGTCTGCACAACCTCAGGAGCACTTGGCGGAGGGACGCGGGGGACCAGCATTGCCTAGGAATGAGCCGTCCATCACAGGTCTGAGGCACTGCCACTTCAGCAGAAATGCACTGCAGAACGCATACGTCTTTCGACAGAAGCTTTGCTCATTTACTCCCATTTTTATCCTTAGACCAAATGCAGAATTAAAAGGCTTTAATGCTGCGAACATGTTAATTTCATTTTTGCCGCAATGCAATAAAAACGAACTCGGTGTTTCTCGTTGACTTTAAATATGCACTGTGTTGTCTTCTGACAACTACCAATTAACCATCTGTGTCACACAACATTAGCGTTTATTTGCTTTTCTAGTTCTGGCAGGGGAAATTCTTAGTAATTTAAACAAGTTATAATGTTTCTTAAATATGTATTTTTGTTTGTAGTGGGATATATGCGTGGCATAGATACATAGTTAAGGCACTTCTGCGGATTTTATCCAGCACAGCATAGTGGAGAAACACAAAGTAGAGTCTGTGGTCCTTTCCACGGCAGTCAATCAGAGCGCGTGTTGTCGTGTGCGATGGCGCTTGGAGCATGCTGCTAATTCACTCAGGATCCCTTAAGTATAGCACTGCACCATTAAAGAAAACAACTTTACTGTGTGTGGCAGACATTCTGGCGTCGGTGAGATGTACAGCAAACGTTCACAATAATATAAGTTATCGTTTTTTACGACTTCTGGATTTAAAAAAATCTAATACATGGATATTGACTTGAAAGCCAACACATGTGTTTTGGCAATTCATCTTGTTGTTTCTGCAGTAGCATTTATTAAAGAAAATGACTGGAAAAAGCATTCTTGAATGCACAGGGCATTTAAGTCGTGAAACTTTTCAGCCAGTATGGGTGGGAGCAGTGTGTTGCACGGGGCATTAACTTTCCTTCCACGATATAAATATATATTAGGATATCTCCATGCGGCTATCTGCCCAAACAGCTGCATCCATTTATTTTGCTCTCTGCCCACAATTCCTGTTCGTGCCACTTGGTATGGAATGGCCCTGCTAGTCACGAGAACGAATTATTTTCTTGCCAACAGTCCGGTTAACAGTGGCAAGCTGCGTTCAATCCTGTGGCTTCGTGGTGAGTGTACACAGTATAACCTGAAATGTCTGTGTGCACAACAGCCATCGGGATGGGCCTACGTGCCTGCCTCAAGTAAACCATCTGCGGCACCGTTTACATTACTCTGAGACCCATGCCTCCCCCTTTCACTTCAGTTGCATAGCATACCTATTGGGCATGTAACAATGCATTGTTTTGCTTGCAATGCGTGCGTCAATATGCGTGTGGAGCCAGTGATTACGAAGTTATGTACAAAAGATATGCTACATTTAGGGTGATGGCACAAACAAAACTGTATGAGTGAGACAGAAAAAGGGAAACATTACAAATGTAGCGATATACAAGACAAAATCAGTCGATGTTTAATACAATCGTGAGCTCCGACTCGTTATAATTAATCAAATCGCATTGGGAAGGTGGGTGGAGGAGAGCAAAAGCTGATTGTCTAATTCCTCTGAGTATTGCAGCCTTTTGCGCAGTTTTAATTCATGATCACTAATAAAGCACCTCGTAAAATATTAAAACTAAAAATGCTAATTTCTTTAAAAACGCATTTACCTTTTACGAGAGCACCTAACTTCTGTCTTTGTACCAAATTATGTACTAGGGAACACATAAGCACGCATCGCTGTACCAAGGCATTTGCTTTTTATCCAATGCCAAAACGCTGAGTTTGGTGAGGTTTTAAAACTAGGCCACATGGAGCACACTTGCAAATTTAACCTTGGTTTTAAAGGTTTTGGGCTATGACACAAGCAAATCAGTAAAATTCGTGGCTCAGCCTTGAACATTCTTAGCAGCACATTATAAGTGAGTTATGTTATAGTACCAGCCCACATTTCGTTATATGTCAATTTCAAACTAGGTTTGTCTAATAATAATAATAATTCACAGCCGTTTGTCAGTCCACTGCTCGACGAAGGCTGTCCCATGGTGCATCAGTCGTGGGGATTGTTGGACCATAGTTCACCACGTTTGTCTGGGTGTTGGTCAAGAAGGTGACGAGGACCAGTTCAGATATCACTCGCCACTGACTTTAGCCACGGCTGGAAATTGAACTCGGATTCCTGAGTTGATAGTGCAGAGCGCTAACTACCACCCCAGCATTCCGTCATTCGCATAATAGCAACGTTTACAAAACTAACAACAGTTTTAATTTAGTATCACCTGTGCTATGATAACAGGACACATTAGTTGCAACATTATTATCAGCGACATCAAGGTGAACCCTTATTCCATAAAGCAAGCCTGAAAATTGTTCTCCCAGTCTTCTGGAACCAATTTTCAAACCACTTCACTGGAAAAAAAAGCTGCCTCATGATCCCACAGCTCAAGAATGACTCGCACACACCAGCCAGGCAAAAGGATGACATGATGTTTGTGTGGGTCATGGTGGGAGGGCTTGGACTGAAATGTCCTGACACCAGGAATTTTAACAGCCCATGAGAGAACATCTTAGTGTTAAGTGAGCAGCACTTAGTGTGCTGCACTAAACCAGTGTTGGTGAGTTCTATAAGCACTACACGTAATATACAGTATTATTGGCCCTCTTTTTAGCTTTTAGAAACCAAACAAGATCAAGTATGTTGTGTTAAAACCTGTCTTTCTTGTGAAAACACATTGGTGTACAACACCACGAATACGGTGTTTGACTTAGTTCTCACAAAACGATGAAAATGGGTTTTTTCCAGCAATTCTACAATTCATCCATCACCACTTTGCCATCATCAGTTGAGACAGCTTGACTGTGACCATGAGCAGGAAGGTCCAGATGGAAAACAGCTTAAACTGCACCATGTGGTGTCTTTTTGTAATGTGTGGAGGCATGTCGACATGAATATACTTGTGTCGTTTTACACGTGTGCGCATGTGCGTGCATGTTTGAAGTTCAAGAGTGCTGGGTTTTACTGCGTACACAAAAGACCTTAATCTCTACCCAGGCACATGCCACAGTTAAAGGGGAGAGCTGTGGCCTTAGAAAGAGTATATTCACGCTGCACACAAGCATCAGACTTGGTTTTACAGTCACAAAAAAAAAACATTAATCACATTACATGGTGATATAATGGATGGAGACAGTTATGATTGTGGTTGACTCAAGTCTATTCTAAGAAGGCTAGAATGCTGAAACATGGTACAACTCTAGCCAAGTCCATGCTTGTGTTTAGAACATACAAAAAAATGTCACAAGACGCTGATTGGTTTCACTGATAGGGCATGATCAGTCTAAAATATTAGTTTTAATTATTGCGCAAAACACCAGTGTTCGGTGCCCATTATAGGTGAACCAATTAATTATAAAAAGCACCCCTTTTCCCGAGGTGGTAATGCAGCGTAAAAATAACTTGCTTTAAAATGGAACGTGATTCAGTGTGCTGTTTTAAATAGTCTATTCTCAAAGCGTCACGTCCCGTGATGATTGCGTACACACCCACGTTCCAGCATCTAACACTCTTTCCTCTCCATGTGCAATAGAGCTCAAGGAACAACGCAAGGTTTTGGAAAGTGACCTTAGGGTCATGTCAGACGAAGAGAGGCAGTCGGCACCCGTGCCAGCTACGCGCGCACTAAGGTATGTGTGGGCTGTCCGCACAACGTGACGTTGTCCATCCTGGTAATTTTGGGGGAAATCCGTAACCGCAGGTATGCGGATGAAAATAAGGTTATGTTTGTTTCACGTTTAGTTCTGCAATTTCTCGTAGTTTTCAGTCGCTCAGACGAGTGTTGAGATTTGCTCTTAGAAGCTGCTGTTTTGGGACAGCTGTGTCTTTCAGCTATCCCGAAAGAGCAGCTCTCGAGAGCATTTATTTATACATCGAGCCGTGAAAAACGACATCGTTAGACGGGCGTTGTTTTATTGTATATTTTTGTGACAGTCGCTTGCTAATTTCAGATTATCGTGCTGCCGTTAACAGGTTAAACACTTTACACCGGTGAATTAGTCTAAAAGGTTGTATTAGACAGAATTTGTAAATAGACACATTTAGAAACCCCTTGAAGTATTTTTTCAACATTAATAAATACAGACTGCTGTATTCAAGTGTGTACAGCAAGTTAATGGGCAAATCAGATGGTTTTCATTAAAAATACAGTAACTTTAAACTTTAACTATTTTGTCAGGGCAGCTTCACGCTCGCATGAATAACTTCATTCACATTAATAGATAACAGGCGAATTGTCTCCGGCTCTTGTTTCCATTTGGTTTTCTCTCACCCCAGCCGTGCTGACAGGATTCCTCACCCCGCCGCTGCCAGATTACCCACTGAAGCGTGGGCCCCTAAACCCGCGACAGTTCACTTGCCGCCACCCTCCCCGCTCACGGCGGCCAACGACGGGTCCCCTGCAACTCCGCAGAGGGGCTTCTCCGCCAGTCGGCCACAGCCAGCGGGCCCCCTTCGCCGTCCACACCGATCCCAGGCTCCACCGAGCCCCTCCGAGCGACAATTCTCCGCGTCTCACAGTTCGTCAGGTCCAGTAGCTTCTGACGGACAGCTCTCGCGCGTGAATCCCAGCGGCCGTGACGGGGAGAAGGAGGAGGAAACCGACGGATGCGATACCGAAACGACGGGTGCTGGCTCCGTTCTAGATGTTCGCACATCTCCCGGTTTGGCCGGAGGCAGCCGGCGGCGGGTGGCGTGTGCGAGACGTGTTCACGGCATCGCCGACGACGTTTCGGCGCCGGCGCCTCTAGCAGTGGGCGCCCGGGCACCGTTCGCACCTATGCCGCATGGACGGGAGACGTCGGGAGATCGAAGTTTGGTGCCCACGCCACCCAAAGGAGCCAGGCCGCTGGGAAAGCACTCCAGGCCACAACACAGGATCAGGATGACGCTCGCCGATGGAGTGCCTTGATGGCACAGGGTGCATGCCCTCTGCTGGCAGACGAATGCGCACTTGCAGGCCATCGCTGTGATCGCCTTGTGCTGCACAGACACAACTGCTGCCGAGGGCTTACCCTTACCGAGAACTACAACAAGGCACAGAGACGGTTGTGATGAGGTTTAATGGAAAGCACTTTGCAGCTGCTGAGGCATTTAAGCGCCCTATAAATGCAAATTCTTCAATCTTAGACGTGCAGTGTTTATTTCACAGCAAGTTCTCCTGGGGCTTTGACCAATGTTATTCATAGTGAGGTTCTGTTTATGAGTTTAGATCATGTGAAAAGGTGTGTAAGTGAAGTGCACCCGTTGATATGCCGGAGCAAACGAGTGGGCACATGCATCACTTACCTGAAAAGATGGCACCGACGTTTCGCTGGCAATTCCAGCCAGCATCAACAGGGACTGGCTGGAATTGTCAGCAAAACGTCGGTGCCATCTTCAGGTAAGTGATGCATGTGCCCACTCGTTTGCTCCGGCATATCGACGGGTGCACTTCACTTACACACCTTTTCACATGACCTAAACTCATAAACAGAACCTCACTATGAATAGTCAGTACCAGTCAACCACACACAGAGGGCAGTGCATGACTGCTGATGTGACTTGCAATCTGCTTTGCTAAATAAAGTTATTTGAAAAGTCTAAAGAGCCTTTTGTAGGGATTGGCAGGCTGCCTGGTAAACATTTCGCCCTGTAAATATGGATTGATTAATCGATTAATAGCCATTGTTATTTAATGCTTATGATACAGCCATGAGACTCAGAACGCATGAGGATGCCTCCAACGTGGGAGGCGAAGCGTCACGAAGGAAAGACGGAGCTCTTGACACAGCTTCGGAAAATCTGCTTTGGAGAGCAATTCTCAGCTATTAAAACGACAAAGAACTATAAACAATGTAAATAAGACCGTAAACACTCGATAAATTGATTCTCGATTCAAATCATGACCCCAAATCATGGCATATGTGACATTACGTGCCCATTGTGTATCCCATGTTTCCACGTAGAACACTAAGCGCAATCCTAATTACACATTTTACTTCAGATTTTCCTACATCTTTGTTAAACAGATGGCTCTGCGACTTAACATCCGTACGTTGTAAGTCTAAATTCTGATGAAGGATTGATTTAGCCATTCATGCCTCGGGCCAGGATACAACTGGTACTTTTAAATAGAAATCAACTGTCGTTTTTATGGACATTGTAAACGCATCGGAATGCCACTATTGGCGCAGGGTCATAAACACGAGATGGGCACTGACCCGCACTCAGTTTACTGAGTAAACACTTCCAGTTTTTTTTTTGTCACGTCTAGCCCAATACGCTGTCCAGTGTGGAGGCATCTTAATTACGGGATGTGGCCTTAAAAAACACAGCAGCAAAAGCACCGCGCCACGCATATTCACGTAAGAGAATTGCCCTCAAGCCCTCTAAACTCCCCCAGCGAACGGCTACTACCCTGCTCCCTGGCCAACATGCACCCCCCAATTCTCTTTCTCACCCTTGCCCCTAGAATGAATGCATGTGCATTTTTCTTCCCGTGCAACGGAAGGTAATGGGTACATATCCCAGCGGTGCCTGGAAAACCAGCAGCCTGTAACAGCCGCCGCTTTGTATCTGCCTTTAGTGCCTTCCCCCCCTTCCTTGCACCTCCAGCCTACCAACTATTTTTACATTCAGATGTATATTTTTTCACCATCGTTGCAAACCAGTCCTGAGCCACATTATCTGGAGTGCTTATTTTACAATTGTGCTATCGGATTTCCCTAAATTGTTGCCAGAATAAATACAGTATGTCCACGTAATAGCCCCTTTGCCGATCTGCTTCTCGATGAGCCCCCCCCCCCACCAGAAAGGGCAGATCGTGGGGGTTATTTGACTATACTTCAAAACGCTTGCCAGTGGTATGTAGATAAAATCGTACTGTCTTAGTGAATTGGTCCATCAGCAAAAACGTTGTGTGCTTTAATATGTGTGACCCAGATAAAAGACTGTAGAGGATTGGAATAAAATATACCCATTCTGCATGTATATATAGTATTTTAGAGTGGGGCTCAGATGTCAGTAACTAATATAAAGACCTGGAACCAGATGAGGGGCTAGATAATAAGAAAAGTTTGAGGTCGGGTGTAAACTTTATAATGCTCCGTCCTCAGCAGAGGCGAAGGTGAGGGTGCTGTAACGTCTGCAGCAATAGCATAATTCTTTACCCAGAAAAATACAGGATTCTTCAGACTTTTTCCAATCGTGATCTGCTTTAGATATTTAGCGAATGCATGGCGTAGTTTCCCATATGGGACGAATCTATGCTGTGTGGTTCGGTGTACATCTATATCTCAGACTCTGCCATACGCCGTAGCTGCTGCCACTGTTACTTGTATCGAACGTGACATCTGTTGAGCACAAAAGCGCCCGTGACCAATGCTCTGTGCCACGATTATTAATGCACAAGGGGCAGCTGACAGAGAGTGGGGGTCCCTTGAATTGCAGGTTTATTGCTGTCGAGCTGGCACTACTGCCAAAGCCACTTTCAGTCTTTTAAAAGGGGAGAGAAAAAAAGCAATTGGTCACAGGCATCAGTCTGACTCTTGTATTGTGACTTTGGACTTTCGAGACTGTATAAGTGGGGAGATTTTCAAACACGTTACTAAGAAACCATCAATAGCATTTATTAGCTGAAAATCCACGGCCAGATTGCACTCAATGAGGTCAGCGCACGTAGGGATGCGTGTGTACACAAGTACAACAGTTTCTCAGTTGATTGAGGCTGTTTCTGGTATCAAAACTCCCCCCTGTGCTTTAAAAATCACACTACAAGATCACTCAAGGTCATTCTGGACTTGCTCCTGCCTGTCTCTCCTTTATCATGTGGTTCTGCTCTCCTCTGTGTGATTTCATCTCGAACTGCTGAGGGGTTCTGTCGATTCCCTCAGGCAACTTCCTCTCATTGGGAAGTCACTATTTTTGTTGCTTTGGTTTGTTATTAGTAATTGTTTCTGTCGTTGACATGCCGTTCTCTCCGCGGCCCTTGTGCAGCGCTTTGTGACCCTCGGGTGAAAGGCGCTCTATACAATGCTATTATTATTATTTCTCTCCTGTCTGAAACTCCCTCCCACTGGGCCTCCACACTACCGAGACATTTCCCCCGGTGCAATCCGGGCCTAAGACTTTAATCTTCTGTCCCTGCATAAGCAATCTTAATTTGCAAATTTACCATTGTGCCAACTCCGTATATCTTTCGTGCTTTGTTGTGTGCTAAGGCTGCTCCCTTTGTAGTGTGCTAAGGCTGCGCTCTGAAATAACGTGGGAGATCTTTATCCAGCAGTCAATGGATAAAGGACCATAATGTTACGTTCAGTAATAATGATGTATTTATTGGCCAAGATTGGATAATCAGTCAGGGGGAACAATATTTCGTCAGGACGACCACCAAGGAGAACGAGTTAGTTTGCGGTATTGTGAGATCGTGGCATTGCGTGACGACACGGGACAGGCTTTCTTCGCACGTCGGAGGCATCGTCAAGCGTCGCGAAGGAGAGAGGAGGAACGCTCGGCACGACCATCCTGAAGGAGCAGCTCTTGAAAGCAATTCTCAAACATCGAGCCGCGAATACCGACATCAATACATATATTGGTTGGTGTAAACATAAATATGAAAACGGGTCGACCTTCATGACGGTGTCTTGGCGTTGTTTTTATCTCAAATTTCATGGTAGACGGTGTGATCTGTTCATTCCCCTGCTCTACCTGTGTACCTTGCGCCCCCTATAGCATGAGGGTTGGGGGTTTTTCTAAAGGAACCCATCTATGTATGATTGACACGCTGAACTGATAATGTATTGTCTGACCCAGTACTCTTTGTTGATTAACAGCTCGCATGACAATCCAACTCGCATATACGTTTTCGTGGTATTGTCCTTACAGACTCGTGTTTAATTATAGCAGTGTTTTGTAGCGTGCACACACTGCAACGTAGTGGTAATTAGACCTTTGTAACGTGTCATTTTCTAGTTTGTCGTGTCCATTCATTTTAAAGCCACCAGGCCATATAAACATAAAACATTTAGTGGAAACGAAACACTGAACGTGTATGCCAATATTGTTTTCATGGAAAGTGCCACAAAGTGGAAATTATGACCGACATAATACGTACACAATGAATCGGCGAATGTATAGACTGTAATTCATGCACAGTAGACCTCTTTATTAAGTTCAGAATTTGTTTATTTTGGGTTAGACCATTTATACACGACCTAACCTCAAAAAAGTAATTACGAATCATAATATTGATAGTGAAAGCCTATATAAAAGGTGTATCTTTTTAATTTATATATTATGCATACTCCACCCTGTTTAGCTTTCGAGGTTCGATGATATTGGGCGCCTTTTGTTTGATTTGTCCGCAAACCACAATGCATGACAGGCTGTGGTTTTATTTTAAGCCGGCATATTGCACGGGACTGCATTGCAAGCGAGCTCCCCGCTGTGCCATTCATTAGCAGCCGTCCCGGCGCTATTCTGTTTGAAAGAGGGAACCCCGACCCTCGCACCCCATTAACATTTCAACAACAACAACACGCTGCTTCTACCTAATTGGCATAAGTGGGCGCTATGAATTTGCTTTCAAGTGTTTTATTTCTTTTTTTTAATGGACCCATTGCGCCCTGTGTCTGCCGGGATGGGCTCCGGCTCGCCGCGACCCTGTACAGGATTCAGCGGTTTCTGAAAATGGATGGATGGATAAATGGGCCCATACAATGTCTGCTGTAAGCGACACGACCAATCGCGCCAGAGCGAGGTAAGAGCATGTCATCCTGGTTTGTAGTTGGCACGGAAAGGTGGTCAGCAGGATTTGCTCCGTGTTGTATTCCTAAGGCTGCGAGGTTCTATTCTTGTGTATGATGGCAGTGTGTATGATGGCAGTGTGTTTGATGACAGCAATGTGTTCAGGAGCTAGATTGCAATGTAATGTGGAGGTCTGGTCGCCACGAGAGGGCTTTGGGAGAGTGATAGATAGATGTGTATAACTGTATTACAGCAGAAAATACCCAGTGAGCTTGCAGGCTCTGGAAGCGGGATTCCTGCGATACAACAAACGAACTAACCAGCAGGACCCCCAAATAATATCGTTAGACCAGGGGTTCTCAACCTTTTGCGCCGCTTGGATCTGGTCTCCACGGACCACTAGGTGGCTCTCGCGGCCCACCGGTTGAGAATTGCGGATTCAGACTCAGGGAGGCTGTCAGATCGAGATAAATAACACTCTATTTATCATCCCACTGCAATATGTGGACCTAAACCCGCTACACTTCCTCGCCACGCTTGTCAGCGCGACGTGTTGGTGAAGGCGGGGAGCACTGGTGTGGGAGCATAGACCTACACTACAATAAGTACAGTTGGAACAACGTAGTTTCCACCGAAGAATACTTGTATAACATTCCGAGGGAGTTCGTCATACGAATTGTTAACACGGTACACTCATAGTTATATACCGCAGCTCAAGTCTGGATGGATGGAGCTCAAGTCTGTGAGCTGGTTGCTTGTTTGATTCCTGGAAGACGGGAAGAGAGTGGGGGTTGTTGGTAGTGACCCATGCGAAAGTAATGTTTTAATCCCATGAAAGCATTACACGTTGTAGGTTATAGGGGAGATGGAAAACGTGAATTGCTGGCGTACAGGATGTGGCAGAGGCATGAATAAGCGCCGTAGACGTTATCGTTTAAAACACGCATGTTGTATTGCACCTTATCGTGTGTAAATGCCACCACGTGTGTGAATGGTCAGTTGTCAGTGTACAAGCTGTAGTGTACTCACACAGCACATTACAGTTACACGCTGTCGATTATTCCTTCAGCTGAGTTAGCGGAGGTTGGTTTACATTCTGAAGACATACAGATGACGTGCGATCTCCCGGCGCGGCTGTTGAACCAATGGGCATGTTTCTTAAATGTCCCCGGAGCTCCATCCACCAAAGCAGTCTACATGGGCACAGCCGATGGACAGCTCGCGATTGGTGGGGCAAAGTGTGGGTACTCCCCGCTCTTCTAATGGCTCACCTGTGTGGAAGAGTAGGCCAAATACCATCTCTGGGTCTACGACTTCCTTTGGTCAAAGGTTCTTCTTCCACCAGCAGTGGCGTGTGAGCGAACACTTAGACTTAGAGGAATTCGGGTTTACATTGTTAGTAAAGTGACAGCCCAGTAACAACAATCTTACTGCTACTGACACTGCATTTCAAAAGACCTTGCGGAGTTAAATGAAAATGCAAGGGGCTGTGTAAGAAAATGGGAAACTGTAATTTAACATCGCGCTTCGAAGAATCGCAAAGAAGAAGAATGGTTGTCACGCGTACCAGATTATAATCTACATTGTGTTGCTTGACACATCAACGGATACGCTGTCATTCTCACATCACAATCAATCAGCTGTTACAGTTCACACTGCTTTGTAATTCCACCGCTAGATGAAAGCCTCCCCACACCATGTCGGGCGTTCGTGAAGATTGACTATACTTCACTATGCTGGTGACCGTGGGTTGTTTGGTAAAAGTTACGAGGGGGGGGACAGTAGGGGGGAGGCCCAGGACCACTGCAGACATTGATCACCACTGATGTCAGCCGTGGTCCGGTTATCCATCCATCCATCCATTTTCAGAAACCGCTTAATCCTGTACAGGGTCGCGGTGAGCCGGAGCCTATCCCGGCAGACACAGGGCGCAAGGCAGGGGAACACCGAGGATGGGACGCCAGTCCATCGCAGGGCGCCTGGGGAAATTTAGTCAGTACGCCGATTAACCTGGCAGCATGTCTTTGGACGGTGGGAGGAAACCGGAGTGCCCGGCGAAAACCCACGCGGACACGGGGAGAACATGCAAACTCCACACAAAAAGGCCCCCGAGCCGAGATTCGAACCCGGGGACCTTCTTGCTGTGAGGCGGCAGCGCTCCCCACTACACCACCGTGCCGCCCGGCAAGCCAAGCCAACCCCGATAAACAAAGAACACGTGACCAGTGTTGTGATAGAATACCTAGTACTCGCACTACTAGTTACCCGCAGGTGAGATGCAGAGGCGGGGTATGATTGCATTGGGGGTTGGAGGGATTTCCCGGGCTCTGTTAATTGTTTATCACTGGAGTGACAAATGTTCCCCCTCCTACCCCCTAAGATAAGACAAATGGTTGACAATGCCAGGGTGGGTTGTGGCTGGTTAGTCCTTGAATTAGAGACTGCTTGGGAATTCCAGGTGTTGTGGGCTGCGAGGTGGCCACGAGATGGCAGCACAGATATTACATCTTGAATCTCATTTTGAGTGTCACACCTCATGCGTGGGGATTTTATTAGGTAATTAATGGTTATTTTTGCTTATCCACCCTGGCGCTGCCTATCCTTGCAGGGCGTTGTGTTGGAGACCCGGGTCGGTAGCACAGTGCGCCAACCACTGCGCCGCCGCTCCCCACCAACAGACACATGTCCCCGGTATAGCCTTATCAGACTGCGGGGTCAAGTACTGTTAGTGAACACCTTATAAAGGCCGGCGCGCCACACGAGGGGGTGGGTGACTAACACCACGCCCGGCCGCCTTTGTCTTCCCTAGTGGCAATGTGTAGACACTGCACATTTGAGGCTCAGTCGACCTAGGGCGAGGCCTAGGACCGGTTCAGAAAATCGTCACTGGTGTTGGCCCTGAGCGGGATTCGAAATTGGGTCGTGGCCAGCTTTGTAGCCCAGCGCACCAACCACTCTGCTACCACTCCCCACCCAATAAATACACACAACGAGACACATAAATGTATCCTGTAGCCACATGTCCACCAATGGTGCATGCTATCGGTGTATATGCATGGGGGCGGGTGCACCACACGGAGGTGGGTGGGGGGGTACGACAACGCCAGGAGCCCTCCGCCGTAATTAATGTTGAATCACAACGGGCTCTAACCCCTGCCTTGAATAATTTATCAGCAATTAAAACTACTCGCTTCGGGTAACGTTCGGGGTCCCAGTCTTACCACCGAGTCACCGTGAATGCGCCGGAGCTCTGTCAGCTTTCGAAAGCTAAGCCGGTTTTCGACTTGGTTATTTTTGAAACTGCCAGGGAATCCCGGAGGCGTTTGTCGGATTTGGATGCAAGGTGGATTCATCTACAGCAATGGAGTCTGGAATCCACCCGTGCGGAGCTTTCAGTGTTTTCCCCCCCGTTTGGGTGGTGGGGGTTTCGTTTAGGGGATTGGCCAAACATCCCGATTTAGGGAGCTTGTGAAAAACATTAGACTCAAGGATAAACACAGAGGGCGTCACGATTGCAATTCAACACAACAGAATTTGTTTTATTATTCGTGATATGCAAACATACCTAGTGGAACACGATACGTGTATAAATGAAAACTAATTTTCATCCGGATACTTTATAACGAACAGCATTCCAGCACTGAAGATTACCGTGTATGATGTGTACAATATATTAAATACAAATACATATTAAGGTGTGTTCATTCATGTAAGCACTTTAAATCTCACGAGCTATAACGTTGGGTCTATGACAGGTGTATTGGTTTACGTTTTAACACAGCACGCTAACACCCGTCAGCCTCATACAGACTTGGAAAGTAATTATTTAGCTTTCATATACTATATGTATGCTTTCTAGAAAACATATATAATTAATCCATTACTTAATGAATAACAATATGGCATGTCTCGCAACCCCAGCAAGGCCATCTCGCACCCTTAGCTCAAGCACCACTGCACGAAACCAATACATGTTCATTAAACGCAATGTTTTGTAAAAAAGGATACAGATAAATACAAAACAAAAATCATTATAAATGTAAAATTATATTTATTATTAGTTCGACTTGGTTACTATCCACTCCTGACATCACGCACGTGTCTAATCACTGTGATAGCGCCCTCCCCGCTAGAGATCCCCGCGAGCTTGGTGTTGCCTGCGAATTCTCCCAAACACTTCGAAGCCGACTGCGATGGACTGGCGTCCCATCCTGGGTGATCCGCTGCCTTGCGCCCTTTGCCTGCCGGGATAGGCTCCGGCTTACCGCGACCCTGTATTGGATTAAGCGGTTTCAGAAAATGACT
The DNA here is from genome assembly GCA_036362915.1 of Geotria australis. Classification (NCBI taxonomy): domain Eukaryota; kingdom Metazoa; phylum Chordata; class Hyperoartia; order Petromyzontiformes; family Geotriidae; genus Geotria; species Geotria australis. The sequence goes on along the minus strand of JAZEWU010000033.1, from coordinate 4,367,074 downwards.
GACTGACTGACTTCGAAGCCGATGTCCAGAGGCAAAGAAGACGATCAGAAGCCCATTGTAACAACAGTTCTCAGTAGCGGCATTGCGGGAAACTCCCTGTAACTACCTAAGACTCGAGTACCGTCTCGATAGGTATATAACAAGACACGCCGGCACAACACGAGCACGCACACACACGCTCAATTGTAGCCGACTGTGGGCTAATAGGCTTCGCTTATTGACATCACAGTTTGCGGTTTGGGTTGCGGTCCGTGCCCGAACGCAATCATCCATTTCGTCTCCCAGATAACGGAATCAGCGAACGCGGCCAGACCTGTGGCGGATCGGTCGTCTGAGCGTGATACCTACCGTACGATCGCCTGCGCTGCAGTGGCAGTCTATGTGTAAGGTTGTTTTAGTTGTTCGTTGGGTTTTCATCCGCCACTTGTGCCCGTGTGTAAGAGGGGGAGGGGTACTGCAGCAGCATACGGAGGAGGAGGAGAGAGAGTACAGAAAACAGCCAAGCCCACTGCATGCGGGGTTCATTATAGAGGCGCTGCGCCGGCACAGCACGGGAAGTCGTTTTCACTCACAGGAAGGGCATCGAGAGAGAGACGCTGACTTAGGAGATGGAGACTTGCTATCAGTATCAGAAAGCGAAGGACCTGGAGACAGGCTCTGGCTCGGATGGGACGTGCAAAGACGGCTCTCCCCGGAGTCTGGCCGCCCGGGTTCGACTCCTCCTCGGCGACATTGCAGGACTGCTCCTCGGTCAGTATGGAACTTCACTCGTGGCACACACACACACACGCGCGTACACACTTGTACACAAATACATGTACAAAGCACCTCCCGTGTAGCCCTTCAACAGACCGTTGGGGGCATGTGCTGTTAGCGAGCACCTATTGGTTCCCGGCCACGGCTCGCGTGAGTGGCGCGGGTGATAATCTGAACTGCTCGTGGGTTCTCTAACTAACTCACTAACTCAATCGACTCGGCCTTTGAATGAGGGGTACCTGCTGCGGTGTGTACAACAGAAGCGAAAGTGGAGACAAAGGCGGCCGTGCGTGGTGCTGGCCACACGACCACCACCACCACCACTCGTTGCACATAGATAAACATGCGTGTACACGCCAGTGGGCGTTTGTGTGTCGACAAAGGCAGCTCCCATTGTAAGCCGCATGTGCCATACAAGCCGGGGATGTTAATGAAGCAGCCTTCTTACCAACAAAGTGGTCGCTCAGAATGTTCAACAAAAGCCACGGTGTCCTCGCATGGAAATACGCGAACAATGCGGTGAATGGGGAATGTCTTTTGTTGGAGAAGCCACATTTAGGCAAGGCTAATGGGACGTAAAAAAGACACGTGTACGTACGATTAGGAACTCTTCACTCGCCTTGTAGCCTTTCTCTCCCAGTCACCACCACCGGCATCCTCATCGTCGTTGTCACATTCAGCGTGTTCAGTGCGTGAATGTCTTGTTGGATGTGGGGCACTGATGGACTAATCAGTCGGTGACGCTGCGTTGGCAGTGGAGCACAAGCGCGAATAATGGTGACAAAAGCCTGCACACACTCGTCACTAACACTGCCTTTAAAAGGGCACGATGAAATGGCAAGTGGCGTTTCGGGCAATGGCCCTTTAAATGTGCAGTGGTTCATAATTTGCTATGAAGACTTAGCATTACAAAATGTTGTAATTACCTAATAATGTGTTTAGTGATGAACTAATAGACTCTACAGTAGATACACATCTACCGCCAAGGTCTGATAATCCTGCAGCATCAGTTAAACAAGCCTGACTGATAATGGGACCCAGGAGGTCGAAAGCAGGCCAGAGTTTTTGCGTGCTTAACAGATCCTGCTCGAAAGCATTAGTCCTGAGAGCTATTTGGTGGATTGAAAAAATATTGATATTTACGTGGGGATGCAGAGTGAAGATTTGTTTATATATGAATTTCCAACCGTAAAATTGCGGATGTGGTTTTTCGGCATCGATGATGATTGGTTGTGTGTTGCTTGTATCTGTGAATAATCATCTGCATTGCCAATGTTTATCATCGTGGTAATTGCACATCATCACCACATATGGATTTGGACCTAATACCAGTATCATTATTATAATTTTTCTAATGAAAACAATAGACCGCAGTTTTGTTGGCAATATTAGTGGCCAGGGCATGTGTTTATCTGGGTCACTACGTCTCGTTCCAGCACAGCGCGTATGCAGTTCATCGTTTTGTTCCCATACCTATACGCAGGCAATCACTCGCTTTGTTTTAATCCACTAGTGTATTATAATGAATGGAATTACATTGAGACAGAAAGGGGAACATGTGGATTAGGGCAGCCATTCTCAAGCCATCAGTGGGCCGCGAGCGCCACCCAGTGCTCCGTGGAGACTAGACCCAAGTGGGCCTTGAGGCGCAAAAGATTGAGAACCCTTGATTAGAGGCTAATGGCATCATTTTAAGAAGGACCATTCCCAGAAACGTCATATGCGTTTTCTTAGAAAAAAAATTCTGTCGTTGCTGACATGCCGTTCTCTCCGCACCCCTTGTGCAGCGCTTTGTGACCCTCGGGTGAAAGGCGCTATATACAATGCTAGTATTATTATATGTTGTTTCATTTAAAGGGACTGTTATTGATAAATGTGTTGAGTTGTGATCTGAAAACGTATCTCTTTAGAATTTACAACATTTGGCCACCGGTGCCCTGTGATGGACTGGCGTCCTACCCGGGCTATAGCCCTGCCTTACGCCCTGTGTCTGCCGGGATAGGATCCGGCTTACCGCGACCCTATACAGGATTAACCGGTTTCTGACAATGGATGGATGGCTATTCTTAACAATGTCAAGAATGGGACCAAGATTGGCCACAAAGGGCTCCGGACAAATCTCGCTTCTTATCTTCATGGCTTATTTTTAGAGACAGATAAAGCCAAGCACATGAGGAGTAGCCGTAAAGATAACAAACCGAGACTAACGACGTCAGTAACTTCCAACATAGTTTGCGTTGCACGCGTAAAGTTAATGCTGAAACACAGTAACACGCGTACATGGTACAATGTGGAGCGTCATGTAAGGGAGTTAAAGCAGCAAACCCTGCGATAGATCACTAATGCCACCGCTGGCAGATGGGCCCTCCACGAGAGAGAGCCCCTCCTAAGGGGCTATTTTTAGCCTACTCTGCCACGCTTGGCAGATGCATTAAACGAGGTGGAAATAGCCACAGTTTATTCCACAGAGAACGACCTGCCGATAGACTGACGGTGGTGGACTCATTTACACCGTTGGGTGGACAGAGGTGGCGACGGTGGGCGGGGGGAGATCACTGCCGAGCCAGGAGATCGAGCCAGCAATGCCTGGATTTAAAGTCCATGGGACTAAACAGCCCCCTGTGCCCTGTGTTGGATTGGCGTCCCGTCCTGGGTATAGCCCTGCCTTGTGCCCTGTGTCTGCCGGGATAGGTTTCGGCTCGTGGCAACCCTGTATTGGATTAAGCGGTTTTATCCAATTGTGAAGGTTTATTTTGTTTTACGATTCGTGTTAAGCCGAGGGCGGGGTTGGGGACTGGGAAGCCCCCCCCCCCAATTAATCAGTCTGGCACACACAATGTAAACTTAGCCGTGTATTTAAATCAACTTGTGGGAACACAATGCTATAACCTTGAAATATGTGCGGGCCGTTACAATGGGCAGTTCTCGTGATTGAGGGTGCCAGGCACTCCCTTTTCCTATGCGTGCGCTCACCGTTCCTGTCGCTGGTATTGTACCGGCTTCCTTTCACCGGGAGTGACAATGAGACCGGGGGAGGTGGAGAAATACAAGCCGTGGAAACGTGAGCCGCGAGTTTCCGGCTCATATTCGCAGCATCGTGGAGACCGGGCGTGGAGATAATGACGACGATGTTGATGATGATGGAGACCCAAACGAGTCATCGCCCGTGTTGCGCGCCACCTCCTCAGCCCGCTCGTGGCACCTGTGTATTCGTGTTCGATAGCTCGGTCTGTGTTTGGGCGGCCATCTTTGGGGACGCTGGTAGATTTTTGCCGCTCTTAAGATTGCCAGTTTCACGACCTTTCAGTGTATTCGAAGCAGCCTTAATAGTTTTATTTTTGTTGCTTTGGTTTTTTAATTAGTTCCTTTTTCTGTCGTTGTTGACATGCCGTTCTCTCCGCGGCCCTTGTGCAGTGCTTTGTGACCCTCGGGTGAAAAGCGCTCTATAAAATGCTATTATTATTATGCAGCGGTAACATCCGCGACTCGCAGCAAGAAGGTCCTGCCCGAGGCGGGTTGATGACCGTCTCGAGCGCCTTTCCGTGCGGAGTTTGTGTGTGTTCTTTCCCTCTTGTTCTGCCCGGTTTCCTCCGGCTTCTCCGGTCTCCTCCCACAACTAAAAAAAACACGCGTCGTTTAATTGACCGATAACGTCGTAATGGATAGGATGCCGGTTCTGGTGAGTTGGCGCCAGATGCCTCCCCCCATGTTTTTCCTGCAGCGCATTGGGACATGTGGGTGAAGGTCGCTTTAGAAAAGTAATACATTAATTAGTAGTAAGCAGAATCTTCCGCCTTATAATAAGTAGTAATGTTGCATGTGTGTTGGGTTTTCTCCAGGTTTTTCAGTTTCCTCCCACATGCAGAGTTGGACCTGGTTATGACTTGAGGAACACTGCCTGTCAATACCAAGTGTTATAGGCTTTGGGGAGATGATTGCAATAAAGCAATGACGTCTTGAACACATCCTTGCAGAGCTTTGGGTGTTGTGTAATCGTGGACTCTTCCGAAACGTCTATCTTGTGCATGTTGTGTAATCCGTGAGTTTCTCGTGCGTAATTCCAAGTGTGAAACTCTTTATGTGTTTGCACTGTTTAACGTTTCGTCAGTGTTCTGTCAATGTCCACGTCTCATCCATACGTCATAGCCAGCAAAACACTGAGAGAGAGAAAACACGTTTTTCTTTTGGCAAACCGATGCGTATATTTTTATGATTAAGTTTAGTTCTCCAAAAGAACCGCACTGCGCTCTCATCCTCCTCTTTAACGATTTCAAACCCAGTCATACACACTGGCGTGCGCTTTCCAGGTGTCCCAACCACATTAAAAATCCCTTCGCTTCTTCTCATTGTAAACTGCGATATCCGGGGATTGTAGCCGGCTGAGAAGCTACGGGGTCGGCGACCCAGACAACACTTCAGTGTGTGGCGCAGCAAAGCAGCTATGGCGAGTCATGTGCCTTCTCCCGTCTCCCTTCAACGCGATCATGTATCCTTCAAGTAACAAAGTAGCCAAGCGCACAATAGATCTCCTTTCATTTACAGTAATCTGTCTTTCCACATTAAATAAATATATTCTTTACACAATCCATCAGCCCCCCCCCTCCCCCGCTGCCATCCTCGTGATTTAATGGTTTCAGAAAAGGTACAATTATTTCAGAAAGGTAAAACCTTGTATATTATAAATAAATGATACTTTGGACCTGGAAGGTTCTAAATCAAATCCTTCAAGGGCGGCACACAAACGCCTCTATTCAACATCATCTCGTGCCGCATATCGCAGTGAACAGTGAACTGTACAGCGGCGCGAAACCTGTGCTTTATCAAGTTTATTTACAGCGGCAGGATCCGTGTGATGACACGGTCTGTAGCCGTCACCACGGTGGTTTACTGATGAGCGAAGTCCAGCCGAAACTTCAAGGTACAGAGGATGAGTTTACGTCTCCGCTCGTGTGCACGTGGATAACCATCGTGTCAGTCCACTGCTGGATGAAGGCCCACCTCCCACGCCTGCAGGGGTCGTGTGGGTTATTTGACCAACAGGAACGCTGGTCAGTGTGGGATAGCGCAATCATCTGCGTCTCTCAGAAATAAAGTCCTGCCCGAGGCGGTCCCGTGCCTTTGTAACCGGCGCGCACAGCCGCCTTTGTCTCTCTTCACTCGAGACCACCGGCTGGCGCTTCGGTTAACCAAAATGCTGACCGGGTTGATGGTGAACTTCTGCGTTGTGTATAGTTCTTATCCTTGTTGTGCTTCCCACGCTACTGGTCCGTCGTGATAAATCTCTTCACCCACCAAACGCTTGAATCCACACGAATCTTCTCTCCGCTTTATATGTATTAACTCTGCAGACACAGCATCTGCAACACAGCCCGCGCGTTATTAAGCCACAACCATATCTCTCTCGCACCCCTCTGCGTGTTCTCTCCTCAACTCAAAAAATATCAAAATAAATATATAAACTGTATAACATCTTAACGCAACAATTAGCCCTGGCTACACCTTCCCTAGGTCGACTCGGCCTCAAAGCCTGAGTACCTAGTGAGGTGTGCAACCATTGCTACTACGGAGACAAAGGCAGCTTCCTACCCTCTTGCATGACGTGCTGGCCTTTATAGGTGCTCGCTAACAGCACTTATCCCTACAGTCTGTTAAGGCTTCTTCTTTGCCTATACTGCTGGGTCTTCTTCTTCTGGGTGGACAGAGGTAAAGGATCTAAATCCAGTGCGTTAATAATTAGACCACAGCAGTATCCTACATCTCATTCTGTTTAACGTATCCATATAATGCTGGCTTTACACGACTGCGAGGTAGAGAAGTTAAATTGGACAACGGACTAAAATTGTTTAATTTTGTTTTTATCTGGAGATATAGGACCGAGGGAATTGGTTAATTTTGGAAGGCAGGTTGTTATTTACCTGGCACTATGAGGACAGTTGTGAGATTAGATTGGTCTAGGGCTGATAATATTTGCCCTTTCATCCCCTGCTAAATTATTTACAATCGCTGCGCCCACTTTTAGAATGTCGCCGCCTCATCTGGTGTTACTTTAAGCCTCACCTTCAGCCCTCGGCACGGACTGTGTTGTTGGCACTTAATGTTATGATATCGCATGAGAGGTTTAGAAGCATGAGTTTGTGATTGGAGGAGGGCAGGATCTGCTGCTTGTGAATTATGCTCGTGGCCCGATTTTGTTAAGTTTATATTACGATATCTTCGTTTTTCTCTCCGAAATCTACATATAGATAGATAGATGTGTATTATTACAGCAGAAAAACACCCACTGAGCTTGCAAGCTCTTTACGGGATTCCTGCGAGACAACAAACATGCACTTTGACGAAAATATTTAAAAATAATAATAACACATCAACCAACAAAAAATATTTACTCATTCAATGGAGAAAGTGTTTGTACGTCGTATCTATGTCCGCACTGAGGGTACCTGATTCGAATCCTTTGTAATCGCAAATAATATCTGCACAGCACTAAGGAATGTATGTCTTATTTGAGCTTTACTTCCCACTTATGAATTACTCTTCATAAAACTTTCACACTTTACACTTTAAATTCCCACCTTTGCCCGAGTATCATTTACCCTCTAAAGCCACTAGTCTGGCTTTATCACGACGTTGGAAGAATAGGATCAACGCTGCCACTGAGAGTAACATTCATCACACAGCAGCTAAACAGATTTTAAATTCAACAGACCCGCAATTTAGCTACATTTAGCGGTGCACAATCTAATTTAATGTGATGTCTTTTTTGCGCTGGCATCGGTGACCCTGCTGTGACCCTCCACTTGATACACCCGAGAACCGGATTTCAAAACCACGAATGTAGCCGTGCCAGCCTCGTCACCCAACCTCCTCCGTGTTTTTAATTTTCGACTTTCCCATCTGGTCAGTAACCGAGAACCCACCGTCCCGTGTCACAAAGCCTTCTTTCATTCGCAACGATGACCGGCCGCAAGAATAAACCATTCGGTCACTCATTCGGTCATTGGTTTTCTTTTTGTTATTTATCATAATTTATTGCAATAACATACCACCATCACCGTGGGTAACACAACAGGTTGTCAACCGACAAACATTTGCAATTGGTTAACTGAAACTCACAATCATTTAAATTCATGATGTGTATTTGTTTGATGAGAGAACGATTCGGAGCCATGAAGAAAGCGCAGATTTCTTTAGAACCCGGTTATTGGCATTCTCCAAACTTTGTGAGAGACCTTTTGGCAAGTGAGATCCGGGAATATTTTTTGTACGAACCCAACATGGATAAGCCCGTGCCTCTATTGAGTCAGGATTTCCTGTGCAGAGAAAAATGAGATCAGACTTTTGTCGGGAAGATCTCCTGGGGGCACTTGTGAATATGAAGTGCTCCCAATAAAACGGATTTGGCATTGGTGCCTTTTCTAAAATACCAAACAAAACCACACAAAAATCGTTTAATTCCAGACGCGCATGGCTCCAAAATGTTCAATTCCCTCGCCGGGGTTTAATGTAAACCAGGTCGGGGTGGAGGAAGCTTGTGGGCACCTGTAAACCACAGCCCCACAAACCATGCCGGCTCATGCGAATACTTCTTCCAGCAGTGGAAAATGTTAAACTCTCCGTTATGCGACCACGGTCACCTAGAATGGAACCGTGGAAAATAATAATAATAAT
>JAZEWU010000033.1:4334014-4353427 GCA_036362915.1 Geotria australis | reverse complement strand
GCGGCCCCACTTCCTGGCCGTGTGCCAGCCCAACCGCACGCTCTTCGACTGCGACGAGGGCTACGTCACGGAGGACGTGTGCACGGGCGACCCGGGCCTGATCACCGAGGCCAGGTACGGGGGGAGGGCATCGTCGGCCGGCGAAGGGCGCCGTTGCAAAGTACCCGATTTAGCACGAAGGCTTTTCGTGACCAATGTTATCCATGGTATAGCTCTTTCTACGCGTTAGTTCACGTAGAAAAGTAAGGGCGCGGGGAATCGAGATGTGTTCTCGCCAGAACCTTTTGTTCCTGATGTAGCTGATTGCAACTGTCAGTGAAACGTCGTACCTTCATTGTGAATGTTGTGGGTTTGCTCTCCAACATACCGGTGTGCTGAGGTAGTAACGAATTGGCATGTTTTGTTCACGTGACAACCCTTTACTGATTGGCTGTGTCGGGTGGAGGATGGATTGCGACACTTACTTTTTACGTGACCTAACTCATAAAAGAGCTATACTATGAAAGTGCTAGATTGTTTGAGTGATCTATGCTGATGTGCTGATGTACTGATGTAGGTTTTCATCGCTCGATTCGGGATGGTGATGTTTACACAATACACTAGATACTTATTTTTTTGATGACCTATAGGGGAGACCCAGGACCAGTTCAGAAAATCGTCACTGGTGTTGGCCATGAACGAGAATCCAACTCGGGTCGCCGTGTTTGTAGCGTTGATCGCTAAGCGCCACACTACTGCTTTGGTGTGCACATACACACACACGTGTGTGTATGTGCGTGTGGGAACCTGGAATCGCACTAAAACTGCTGCTGTTGAGGTTGGCTGCAGTTCTCCAAGCCTGTGTGAGCAGTCACGTTTTCATGGCCAGCGTTGCTTAAATGTTCTCCATTTTCAAATACTATCGCGCTCAAAATAAACAATGTCGCAATGTGTTGTGCTGCGATCGTTGGCAACGCTCGCGATTCGAACATAAATGAGATTTTTCCCTTGTAGTGAGTGTTATTATTTTGGCGGGGAAAAAATGTTATAGTTGCCATTTGGAGGCCAGATGTGTGGAGTGCGTGCGTGTGAACGTGGGTTAAATGCCATCATTCCACTGCAAGCAAAGGGCCCCCTCTTGCCAAGAAATTATTGGTTAATAATCTTTAATCAATCATGGTCATGATTTGCCTTGATGGAATCGCTGCAAGATAATGGTCTCTCTCAAGTCATCATCATCCGTCATGCGATGAATTTATATCACTTTTGTAAAAACATCTGGTTGATATTGCCTATAATAAGTGATTGTTTTATATCCCTTGCGTTTTTAGCGTTGGTCTTTTATTATCGGTTTTAACTTTCTGCACTTTTGTTGCATTATATTGGTGATTTAACTCTTTTTTTGTACAGTGCCTTGTGTGTATCGATAAGGAATTTTTTTTATCGAAAAAAATATTATTGTATTTCTATGTTCATGAGCTTTGGATAATGACCAAAAGAACGAGGTTGCGGATACAAGCGGTAGAAATTAGGTTTCTCCGCAGGGTTGCTGAGCTCACTCTCTGTGACTAGGTGAAGAGCACAGGAATCCAGGAGAACCTTAGAGTAGAGTCGCTGCGCCTTCAGATTGAGAGGAGCCAGTTGAGGTGGTTCGAGCACCTGTTAAGGATGCCCCCTGGGAGGCTCCCCCGGGAGGTCTACCAGGCACGGCCCACTGGGCGGAGACCTAGAGGCCGGCCCAAGACATCCAGGAGAGATTAAATCCTTGGGTTGGCCTGGGAACGACTGGGTATCCCTCAGGGAAAAGCTGGAATCTGTTGCTGAGGAAAGGGATGTCTGGTCCAGACTCCTTAAAGAGCTGTCACAGGACAAGCGGTTGCGAAAATGGTTGTCTGGTGTATATATATATATATGCTTTTTAGTCACAGAAAGTTCGAGTCCCAAGAGGGTGCAGCTACGGGACGTTTAGCCATTTCCAGTAATAAGCGTTTGGCTTCACGTGGGAGAAAACCGATGCACCCGTGGAGAATCCACCACGCGTACCAGAAGGGGCGGCGCGCAGACTTGCGCACATATACGTTCAGTTCGCAGACAGACTTAATCCACATTGAGTGGACCGCAGATATCTCCTGGCCACATCACAGCCCGGGGGGGCTTGAGATTTTTACTGCTATGTGACCCACTAGCAGTTACCTCCAAGCGCTAGATTAACGCAGCTGGATTGCATCGCGGTGAGGTCACTCGTATGTTACTCCGTCCCAAGTGAATTGGCGATGGACTCGCCGTATTTACTCCCCCCCACCCGAGTGTCTTTATGTACGAATGCACGTGCCGATGATTAAGGTGCCCCGAGTATGCCCGATCTTTTTGCGGACCTCAAAAGCGAAGCTGGACTGAGCTTGGTCAATAGATAAAAATGTTTAAAACAAATTAACAATTTCTAACGCCTGGCACAGTATTCGTTCATTTTCGAAGGTATTCGTTTGAAGAGAGAACGACTCGGAAGCACGAGGGAACCGCAGAGAGGTGGGGAAGGGGAAGGCAGCCACGCAGTTTGCCAGCGCCAACATTTGCTAGAATCTGGAGGAAACCCATGTGGAAACGGGGGGAGAACACTCAAAGTCTACACAGAAAGGTGCACGAAGTGGGAATCAAACCGCATCGGGCAGAACCTTCTGTCCATGAGGCATGGAAGTTGCTATTTTGTGTGGGAAATCGCTCAGGATCAGCAGGTGTTGTAGGCTCGGGCTGTGCGAGGGCTTGGAGGAGCCAGGAGATGGCGATACAGCAATGGGTTCAACATGCAAGTAGATTTAGTACTTGCTGGATTTGAGTCCGTTAATTGTATCCATCTGTGTGGAGATTTGAGCGTGTCGAGTGCTCTCCCTCTCCTTATTAATGATTCTAAGCATCGTTGCTATGAGTTTCTGTCAACAAATTATCACATAAACCTTAAGACAGGTGTTCTCTATTTGTCTACTTTCTGTTCATGCCTGCGTGTTTATTTTCTGCTCGCAGAAAATCCTTCTACTCGGGCCACGCTTCCTTCTCCATGTACACCATGGTGTTTCTGGCGGTGAGTTCCACAACACCCGCACACTCGTTGTCATCCCAACAAGGATTTGCATCGAAGGGAACGCTGACGAGCGGTTTAGAAAATGGATGTGATGGATGGAACGCTCGAATGCTTCAGCATCTCGAGGCTTCTTGTATCAAACCCCTCGCCTCAACCGTTCCAATGCCCTGGTGGAGTCTTGCCAAGGGGACCTCCACACCGGCGGCAGCTGTCCCTATGGGGCATTGTGGCCACGTGACGCTCGCCGTTAGCCGGGTGAGTGAGAATCGGTCTCCACGTGGTGCACGATTGAGAATCGGTGCAGCCCGAGCCACCAGTGTAAATTCCGCATTCCAATGTATCGATTTAGGTTTTCACCTCCTAGATGTATGAAAATGTCGTGTAAGTGTTGTTCTTTCACAAGGCCATCCTAGAAGAGCATCTCCTTAAGAATGTAAATCGTTATTATCATGATTTTCAAGAGCAATTCTCATTCCACATTCCCAATGGCGGGTGCTAGTTCTCCCCCATCGGATGACCTCTTAATTTCCTGCAACGTCCCACCGAATAATGGGACGTAACGCGACCGACTTCCGAGCCCCTAACGGCATCGTGGTCCCGGTTTCACCGTGGGTCGGTTGAAACCCGCGTCCGAACCCGGTGACCGGGGTTGCGTTGTACAAGACCCCGCTGGCACAGTAACTAAAACAACGCCGTGGATGGGTGGGGCGCGGGGCGGGCGAGCGGTGCGATGAGGCGGCGGAAGAGGAATGAATGAGAGGAACCGCTGCCCACTGCCATCTCGCGCCGGCACTCTTCCGCCCGTCCCTCCCCGACGTCCTGTTGCGGAAAACGTTAGAGGGAAAAAAAAAAATCGTTAAAAAAGCAACAATTCCCACACGAACTCAGATGTTGAGGTTGGCACATATCCTGGGATGGTGCGTAAAAGTAATGCCTCCCGACCTTCGACTGAGATCGGACGAAATAAAATAACGTTGAAAACGTGCGAAATATCCAGGTCTATACGTACACTGCGTGCGTGCTGTGTATCTGGATTTAAGTCAATAATTTATCGTGTAGTTCTACGTATGGATATATTTATAGTAGACGGTGTGGAGCAGCGGCGAAATGGATAGCATGCGGCGCTATGAACCCCGTGACCTGAGTCTGAATCCTGGCCGTGACTAATATCGGTGGTGACTGATGATTGAAGCACCAGTCCTGGGCCCGCCCTTAATCCGCTCACACAGCGGCACGATAGCGGCTGATTTGCCAGCCGTGGGCAGGCCTCCATCCATCGGTTTATTTTCACAGGGACGTAAAGTGCTTATACTCGATATTTGTATAATAAACAAGAGAGGGAGTTCGGCGATTGTGTTGGCAGTGGTGTAATGTACGCGTGACATGTACCTTCGTGCAACGTTAGATGCATTACGCGTGTGTCTAAGGCATGCGTATTTTTTTGTATCTAAGTGCGTAGGAACAAGAAAACAAAGCGCGTTAACTTTAATTAAGTTTAAAAACAAACACTGGCAATCAAAGCAAACAAAGCTTTTTTTTTCAAATAAATGTAACTAATTTACACAAACAAACAAGAATGTAATCTCTGTAGCCTGCATTAATGAGCCCTGCTCACTAGGAGGGTTAACGGAAAAGCTGGACGGTAACGTACGTCACCCCGCGCTTCTCCAGGCTGGTCCAGATGTCTTGTGACCCCCATTTAATTGACACCTAACATGTTTTTTTTCCTTCGCTCATTCGTGTCAGTTTTATGCATGCCTCGGTTATTTATTTCATATCAAAGACATTTACATACGTCACTTTTATACTGCTCACATTACATCACCGCACACACACAGAGATATAAATAAATATTACACTTCGGAGGCTTAAACCGGGGGGGGGGGTGTCACAAGACATGTGGACCAGCCTGGACGTTGCGCCCCGCTGCCAACGCAGCTTCTCGCGTTTAGTTTGGAAGCTGAGCCTCGGTAAGCGGTGACACATTTCTGCGGGTCACGCTCGGCCGAGCTCGGCGCTGGCTCATCTCGAGGGCTTTACCAGATCCAGCGCCCCGGAGATGTCAGCCGAGGCCCCGACGGGCCATTTAAATATTTATGATGCACGAAATAAATAAATATATATGTATATCGTTCCCACCGCGTGACGCAGAAGGCTAGCACAGTTCCCGGCGTTTCGCCCTTCCTGGCATGACTCACGCTGGTGCGTAAGGGTCAGGCCCGTCGTCTTAGTCACGGGTCCGCTGACGTTCAGGCGCAAGCTTGAGCCGCTAGGATGCTTCCGAGGATGAGTTGGCGGCCCTGTCGTGCCATGGTTTGGATGTCATCTTGTAGAAATCCTGAGCGTGGCTGGGATTGTCCCCAGGGCCGGCTCGAGTTAAGCGTGTGGCGTTGAGCTGGCTCACGTGAGCCGAAGCTGATTCTGAGCCGAGCCGCGTCTCAGAGAACTGAATACTTAGGCCACTTTCTTGCCTGTAAGCTGTACCGGACTGTACCGGCTTACTTTCACCTCTGCCCAGAACGCGCCCGACTTCATCGGACCTCAGCAGGGTGCATGCTATGTAGCACAGCAAAATCCATTGTTGCGCTGTACTATGGTGCTCCAACACCTAAGCTCTCTGGCATTCCGCACTGCAGTGCTCCAAACCCGCATTAGGCATGGATTAAGTCCTCATCCAACAGTGGATTGACGCAAGGGCTGTGCATGTTCATGTACATCCATCATCATCAACAACAGCTGGTGGCCTCATCTATCACTCAGCATGTGCCATCGTCTGTGTGCTGTGCCGTGTGGGATGATGCATGTGTTGCCCCGACAGCCTGTTAAAGGCTATATGGGGGGCATCGTTGCGTCTGTGTGTGTGACTTGGGGAGCGGTTAGCGCACAGTGCTACGAACCCGGCAACCCGAGTTCGATTCCCGCTCACAGCTGACACCGGTGACGATTGTCTGAACCGGTGCTGGGCCTCCCTTTTGGTTGACTCGGCCTCAAATGATTTCCCGGTGAAGCGTGTAAACATCCGTCCTGGGGGACTCACTTTCAGCACTAGCCCCAAAAGCCTATCAAGCCCATACATAGATAGCAGTGGGGTGAGTGAGTGAGTGAGAGTCGTGGGGGGATACCTCATCTTTACCTTTGCGCCGTGTTGCCGCCCTCGCAGCTGTACGTGGAGTCCCGCCTGCGCTGGCGCGGCGCCCGGATCCTGCGCCCGCTGCTGCAGTTCGTGCTGCTGCTGGTGGCCGTGTACGTGGGGCTGACGCGCCTCTCCGACTACAAGCACCACTGGAGCGACGTGCTCGTCGGATTCGCCTCCGGAGCGGCCATCGCCGTCTTCACGGTAAGCGGCGGCGCCTCGCATCCTCTGCCTCCGGGTGCCGTCGCCGTCCCCCCGAAACACACGCGGCGGTACTCAGGCGCGATAGTCCGGCGCCGTTTCCACGCGGTTGGGTGAGAATGGGGGATCGCGGGGGATCGCGGGGGAGCGGAAGGGGGAGGCACCGCGGGCGCTTGACCACAGGCACGCGTGTTCTTCGTTACGGTGCCCGCACACGCGTCACCGCTGGACCTGCTGCTGGCGCACGCTGGGGGGCCTGGGGGCCCTGAGCGTAATTTATTTTTTCGTGCAGGCACCCCTCTTTTGTTGTTGCCAGTTTGAGTGGCTGCTAACCACGTTGAACTTGGTTGGCAGGTTGCTTTCCCCCCCCAATTGCGGCGGTATTGGAACAGATTTTTTTTTTGTTATGGCCTGATGCCCTTCCTGACGCCAACCTCCTTTTGGTCGAAGCGTCTTTTTACGGATCACTGTTGGTCTGGAACCTCCCGCCAGAGTCGTTCACCGAGGAAGACCCGACCAAAGAGTGCTAGGTTCCATGTCGAGAGATGTACCAGGGGCCCCTGGCTCTACCATCTTCCCGGGCTCCTGAGCATTTTCCGAGTTTGCTTGTGCTTGGCATCGCCGCTGACAGCTGGCTATAGCAATGCTGCTACCGCTGCTGATTTTGGACGTATTCCCACAAGCGAAAGTGGGTGTAGAAAAGGCTAACCTGCAATTCCGCTTTTCATTACGCGTTGCCGGTTTATGCATTTTTTTTTTTTCCAATCGTACGATCTTTGCTGCAAAACGAATTACTTCACGTTCCGCTATAGCGAATCCATTCTGTTTGCGTCCAACGTTTCATTCGCAAAAAACATTTGCTTGCTGGTGTTAAAGTCCTCTGACAGAGTGCGCTCTAAAGGGCTGCTCTAGAGCGGGTCTTTGGCCTAGTTTTCCACGCTAACCGTAATCAAAGATTTTCTTTAAAGTATCAATATTTATCGCCTGGCTCGGGGCCACCTTTGTATGAGGCGTTTGCACGATTGCACGTTCTCCCCGCGTCCGCGTGGATTTTGGCCGGGCACTCCGGTTTCCTGCCACAGTCCAAAGTCACGCGGCTGCTGCCGCTGGTGTGCTGACGACATTGCCGCTGGTGCATGGGTTAATTGGCCTGCGGACTAAATTGCCCCCGGTGCCCTGTGACGAACTGGCGTCCGATCCTGGGCACAGGCCTACATCGCGCCCCGTTTTTTTGCCGACACAGGCTCCGACCCGCCGCGACCCTCTGCAGCATCGAGCGGCTACCGAATCCGAACGAGCAAAACGCTCGCCCGTCGCTCACGCCGCCGTTGACTTCCGCAGGTGCTGAGAGTGTCGGGCCTGTTCGAGGCGAGGGACGCGGAGGAGAAGGACGGGAGCGAGTTCGGCGACCGCCACAAGTACGTCAACGAGGACATCGAGATGGGCGGCGTGGAGACCTGCAACGGCCACCCGGTGGACGCGTCGTGAGAGGGGCGACGCTCGACGCTCGTCTCCGGGACGCGTTGCGTGCCCGCGCTCGGCCCCTCGCCGCGAGACCGTCGGCACCCCTGATGGAACGCTGGAGATACTCGTCGGCCCCGAGGGCTCCGTTTCGGCTCTGCTCTTGTCCCGGTTCGTGATGGGGATGCCACCTGTCCTGGTGATTCACCCCTACCCCCCCCCCACCCACACACACGCACGCATACCCGGGATTGCCCTTCTTTATTTTGAGGTTGGTGTATTATCTGGATTAGAGGTTGTACGCTCGCAAATTTGTTTCGGTAAAGTTGGACGAATCTGGTCGCGCGTGCTTACCGGGTTATACGGTTCACACCGCCCGCCCCCCAGCCCGCCGCCTCTACAACTTTTGCGTCTAAAATATAGGGTCAGAAAGGCGTCTTATAATTCAAAGCCTATGGGAGCTGTCTCGGGAAATCTATAAGCGGAACCCCCAGTTTTTAGTCGTGTCATAGTACGGCACTCAAAACAACGATTCTTCATGTAGCGCTGCCCTCTTCTGGCATCGAGAGATCGAGAGACGCTCTTCCCATTATAGGTCCCATTCCATCGTACCTCGGAGATGGCAACCCTAGTCAGCGACGTGGAAAATATATTTCCACGGCCGGCACACGACATCCAGTATAGTTCCCTGTGGCTGCTTAGTTCACGCGCCACCTATGGCAGTGTACCAGAGAGGCTTGGCCAGGTAAGGCCTGGCTAGGTTGGGCCTGGCTACAGCACCCAAGGTGGCGGAACGGCAGACCTGTCGCTGAAATGCCTGCGTCGTTAACCTGCTCGGCAAACGCTTAAGCTGCAGCTGAGCAAGCGTGTGCGTTTGTGTATCAGTATCGTGAATTCCGTACGTGAGTGGAGTGTGTTCGGTGTGCGGGGAGCGGTCGTGTCGCGGTCAGCACACTGCACCCCGAACGCGCACAGCCCGGGTTCGATTTCTTCTCACAACCAACATTTGGTGACGAATATCTAAATTGGTTCCGGGCCACCTAGGTCGACTGAGCCCGAAATGAGTACCTCGTGCCGTGTGTAAACATCAGCGTTGGGGCGAGAGACGCAGCCGGCTGTGGGGCTGTCCACCCACCCCATCGCGTGTGGTGCCGGCCTTAACAGGTGCTCGCCAGCGGCAATTACCCCAGACAGCCTGTTGAGGCTATTTGGGGGATTTTTGCCTCTGTTGTTTGTGTGCAGTGTGCACATGTATTATTTACATTACGAGCTCCGGCCTATGTACCGGATCAGCGAGTTGCTTTATCTCTGCCACCGGGAGCCCTCTGTCAGGGGTTAACAACTATATTTCTAGTGCGTTGAGCTTAACTGCTAAGATGTTATCGACTCAGCCCACACCCTGATGAATATACCGCATCGGTTGTGCAGAATGCGCGTAACTCTCCGCTTATCTGAGCTTGGTCAGCTTTATTTATTCTTAGGACGGTGACTTTTCAAGCGTCATAGCAAGCATACGAAAATTTAACGGAACGTGCAATCCTTAGTGCCGCCATTCTCAACCGGTGGGTTACGACGCATCGGTGGGCCGCGAGCACCACTTAGTGGTCCGTGGAGACCAGACCCAAGTGGCCCTTGAGGTGAAAAAAGGTTGAGGATCCCTGCCTTACTGCACATGGTTAATACTCTTGTTTTACGACACAGCGAGAGTAAGGTGGCTTCTGCGCATCTTTTACGTTTTTCCGGAGCGGAGCGTAGCGCCTAGCCAGGCGTTACACAAAAAAACCCAACACACTTCCAAATGTATCTTGGGGTTGGACCGTTATTAACGAGCAACCAAAATGTCGCACGATCAAAGGGTCAGAGGTAAGAAGCCCACGGGGGTCAGAAGGTCAGAGGTAAGCTGCCTGGGATTGGTGCCCACGCTTCTGTCCTCTCCTCTGACCCCAAAACCTCCTCCATCTCGTGCCCGCCACAGCTGTTATTCTGGCTCCTAAAAGCGGGAATGCTGCCGGGTTAATAACAGCAACAGCTGCCGCTTAGTCGATTGCTGGCAGTGTGGGTGGATGGACTGATGCTGCCTCCTGTGGTTAAAACTATGTGCATTTGGGAGATTGTTATTATTACGATTTTCTGTTGAATGGTGCTGCTGCTCTGTGTGAGAGCACTGCCTGCTTTGGGTGGGATAGGTGGGCCATTGTGTTTGTTCGGAAATGCCGTTTTTTTAAATCGGTGTATGGAAATGCCCCGTGCTGCTCTAACGATCTCTGCTGTTTGTCACTGAGAACACGTTTTTTTCTCTTCAGTTAACCCACATCGTGGATCTTGCAAACACGTGACATTTCTCAATATATTTTATCTAAATATTTTACTTTTATTTAAGAATAAAACGTTTAAGCCACAGTTATTTGTATGCATGATATTACCCGTTAAAAAAACATATTTTTACAGATAAACATTTTCTTTCGGCGCAGCGCGACTCACCGCGCCACCGTGCCGCCCTTCTGACAATGATGAGATTTTCTTTCGGGGGCGGGGGAGTGGTGGCGCAGCGGTTAGCGCACCCCACCAATACACCGACGGTCTGAGTGTTATTCCTGGCCGTGGCCAACAACATCAGTGGCGAGTGAAATCTGAAACAGTCTTGTTCCCTTCGAACTTTGACCGACCCACATTAACCGTCGTGGTTAATGTGGGTCGGTCAAAGTATGGCCCTCATCCAGCATTGGATTGACAAAGGGCACAATTTTGTTTTAATTCTATTTCCATTTATCGGTAACAGACATTCATCTCAAAAGACAACATCATTTAACGTGATGTGGTCCATTCTGTAAATATAAACGCAGTCATTAAACATTCTTTGTGGTGTCCAAATAATATTGGCCGCATGGTGGTTGCTGTGCTCCGTTGTTGTCAGTGAGGATTGCTGTGCTGTCAAAATGAACCTGTGTGTCTTGCAAGTGGCCCTATAGTGCCCAGCACCCACGGGGTAGTGGATACAACTCATGATTCGCTGCACATAGATAGCATGTTTTCGGCCTGCTTGCTGTACTGCCTTACACAAACACCTTACTGCCCTGCGGATTGGCTCGGCACAATCCCTGTGTGAGCCACCAACCCTTGCGTCAAAATCGCCGCGTTTCAGACGATGCACCGTTACCGTCCGTGACAAGAACTTGCTTTAGCACCGAGCTCAGTATTTCATTCCAGTGTTCGCGATGGTTTGGATGGATGGTGGTCATGCTCCAAAGTTGCTCTCTGTGTTGCACGAAAGCTTCAAACCTTTATCACTGGCTATTTTACATTGTCGAAAAGGTAGCTTTTGAGATGGCAAGTGGCACTTATTATTGTACTGATGTAGGTTTTTCACGGCTCGATTCATGATGGTTGCGCTTCAGAGCTGTTCTTTCGGGATAGCCGTGTTGAGTGATCTCCCGCTCTCCCTCGCGACATTTTGCCTCACGTTGGAAGCATAATATAACGCCTGATGATGCTTCCAATGTGGGAGGCGAAACGTCGTGAGGGAGGGAAGAGAGAGATCGCTCGACATGGCTATCTGGACAGAACAGTTCTGAAGAGCAACCATTACTTATTAATTTTACTACTTTTAATCACTTTAAATGTCTACTAAAGAAAATATCCTACGGTCATGATTGCACTGATTCTCAACGGAAGGAGTTTCATGCTGGAATAACCGTTATAAAAATCTATTTAGTAGAAAGAAAAAGTGAATTTAACTCGATATAGCCCAGCGGAGATGTCATGAATCTTCTAGCGACTGAGCCTTTGTGATGCAAGTGTAAAGAAGTTAGCAACGTCTTTATTCCCTGGAAATGGACCCAGGTTGTAAAATATTCAGTATAGGATGCTGAGAATTTGGCCGACTTTCATCCTTTTAATCGCCAAATGCATAAATCTCAAACATATCTGCTCGGCTAATATACCTCTTATTGATACATGTAATTCTGCTGGCGGGTGCACTGGTGTAAGTATTGGATGTGCATTGTTAAGAGGGGTCTTTGACACTGGTAATGATGATGACGATCACTTTTAACATGATGGAGGCGAGACAGAAGCGCTGAAATCTGCATGAGCATGCCGCGTAATCCAGTATTGCAAAGACAACGGCCTGTGGAAATAGATTACATTGCTTCGTGTGAGGTCTCCTCATGTGGTTTCTGAAACCACATTTGGCTGTCTCATTTGTTTTGCACGTAGCCTGGAGAAACGTTTTTAAAAAACCTTTTATCGAATAATCTGCATCCAGCGCGAAAGTCAGATTGGCCACACGTTGGTTTCAGAAATAGGTTTAAGAAATATTTACTTTGGCGAACGCCCTGTGTACAAAACACCGAAAAAGGTGTCACGTTTGAGGCTGGCCCTCGAGATTTTTAAGTAACGACCGATTGCGCAGCCTTAAAACCATCGTAGACTTAGCAGCTTCTGTTGCTAATTTAGGATGAACTTATGTATTGTTAATATTTGTTTGTTCGGATTTTGCTGTTCTCATGTATTGCAGTTTGCATATTTTAAATCATTAGTAGCTCTGGTGCTGATGTCCTTAATATAAATCCCTTTTGCAAGAAAGACAAAATAAATAAATGGTTGCATTTCCCCGTGCTTTTGTTTTGATTTTTGTTTGCTTTACATTTAATGCAATCTCTGGATAATAAGACGCTCCGGAAAGACGCACCCCAGCCTCATGCACCGGTTTCGATAAAGTCATACATCTGACAACAACCGCTATTCGTCACTAAGTAGCGGCGCTTTGGCTCTCAAATTATGTTGGAACCGCTCATATAAACGTAACTTGTGTGTCGCATCGGCGGTGAGCATCTCAACAGAAAAGGTCACTTCTGGGAAGAGACCGGAGGGGGGAGTGGGGGCTTCCTGGAGGCTGGAGGACCTGCAGGGTGCAGGGCAGTTAGGGCCAGGCCTTCCAGCAGGTAATTACCAGCACCCAAACCAGGTGCCCTCGAGTTAACACATTCAGGAAATCCTGCCTTCAATCTGGCGCTGACAACTGATGCAGTGGCACAGCAGAGGGGTGGTGGTGGTGTGCGTGGGTGGGTGGTGTGGGTGGGTGAAGGTGGTGGTGGTGTGGGTGCAGTGGCGTGCAGCGGTTTGGTGATGCCCGGGGCCAACTCCGACTCCTTGATTATATGCCCCCAAGACTCAAGTATGGGCCCTAGTACTGAGAAATGTGAGAAAGGAAGACAACTTTGGGAACTATCATTCATTCATAAAATGAGTTGTAAGGCACTGCGATGGACTGGCGTCCCATCCTCGGTGTTCCCCTGCCTTGCGCCCTGTGTCTGCCGGGATAGGCTCCGGCTCACCGCGACCCTGTATAGGATTAAGCGGTTTCTGAAAATGGATGGATGGATGGAGTTGTAAGGCAGTACTATAACGTGTCGACGGTCGTCGACAGGGCACAGTCCATGATGAAAAATAATGTCGATCGGCGTCGACAGGGCACTGCAAGAGTTAATCAAAATTCCGCACAGTATTTACATGTTACAGGTTCTCTACTCTGGTCTCGCTTATTAAAACACGGATCCACAGTCACACTACCTTGTGGAACAGTTTAATTTCACTCTTTGATTGGATGCCCCCCCCCCTGAAATGGAAGCCCGGGGCCGTCGCCCCCTCCGCCCCCCTCTCTGCACTCCACTGTGTGGGTGCGTGGTCGGTGGTGGCGAAGCACGGGGATTGGGCGACCTGGCAAGTCCTGTGCTGGATGACTTCCCGGAGCTCGCCTGGCGTCACTCGGCTGCTCGCGGTCAAATTGTCTCGTGAAGCACCGTGGCGTCGGCGAATGTGCGTCACCGCCAACGGGCATCTGCAAGGTGGGCGCTGGTGGCTTCAGCTCGCCGGCGCTAACATGAATGGCGACCCCCCGATCTCGTGACATTAGAATTCCCAGTATTTGTTAGTCAAGTAATGACGAGAATAGTAATGCGCCGCGCAAGACGATGCATTTTCATGTAGTTCTCCGCGATCCCAGTGATGCGAGTTATTTTTATTCACTCCATGTATTTTTTGTATCTCAGCGGTGGTAACCCCCAGCCAATAGCCTGAGCCCTCACCTTCACCCGAATCAGAAAAAAACATTTTTCCAGGAAAGCCTTTTGGTGGTGTCTGGAGACCCCATGAGAAGAAGGGTTGGTTTTTTCTATTCTTTTTTTCCAAGAAGGGGCCTAATTGCTTTACGGTTATTCCACCGGACCTGCAGTCAAGAGGTCGCCGGTTCGATTTCCTGGTGCGGCAGTTGAAGCGAGGGAGCGAACCAGTCTCTTCATTTCACCAAGGAGAGGAGCCTGGAGGCCGCTTGATGCCTCCAACGTGGGAGGTCGAAACGTCGCGAAGTAGAGCGTAGCGCTCGACACGGCTATCCAGATCGAGCGGCTCTTGAGAGCAATTCTCAGTCTGGACATGTGCAAACAAACAACAACAACACACACACACATCCCATTATATTGCTGCAGTAATGCTCGTGCACCTGTTGTATTTGCTTGCGTGCCTACAGGCTTTTGGCGTCATAACCGCGGATGCACAGCTGCGTGCGTTTACTCCGATGCAGGCAGTGGGGATGAGAGACGGGGGGGGGTGGCAGTGAGTGCGGGAGGCATTCACCATTTCAACAAAACCGGGACATCTCATCTAACGGTCAAGATGGTGGGTTACGTGGATCTCAATCCTTATTAGTTGTTTTTTTCTGTCGTTGTGCAGCGCTTTGTGACCCTCGGGTGAAAGGCGCTATATAAAACGCTATTATTATTATGGGTGGGATCTTTAGATGCACAACTGCCACCTGGCAATACACGGTGACCGATGGTGTCGAAGTTATACACGGTGTCTAAGTGACCTTAACGGTAAGAAATGTAAGTTACGTGCACACCTGTATATTGACCCCTGAACAGTTTTAAGGTGAGGTTTACTTTCGAGGTGGTCAGCTAGTTCAGGGGTCAGAGGAGAACCGACACCACTGAGAACCTGGGTTTGATTCCAGGATTGAGCCAGCTGTTATTACATCAGATCATTCACAACGAGGCTGTTTTTCACAAGCGAGTAGAGTCTGCGGATGTTTCAAGGTTAGGAGAAATGTTGCTATGTGGCTTTATCCGATCGGATAATTTACGAGTCATTTTCAATGTTTGATGTCGGTTTTCATGGCTCAAAAAAAAATGGTTGCTGATTTTCCGTTCTCTGTTATTGTTGACATGTCGTTCTCTCCACAGCCTTGTGCAGCGCTTTGTGACCCTCGGGTGAAAGGCGCTCTATAAATGCTATTATTATTATTATAATGTTGGATGGGAATTGCTCTCAAGAGCTGCTCTTTTGGAACAGCCGTGTCGAGCGTTTTTCCTCTTCTTCGGGCAAAGCCTGATGATGTCTCCAAGGTGGAAGCGAAGGAGGGAGGATGAACGCTCGACACGGCTATCTCGCGAGAGCAGCTTTTGAGAGCAACTTTGGCAAAGTTAGATCGTGCACATTGTTTCAAGCGACTAGAACCTCTTGTTCGCAACGCGGAGAACTTGTGATTTGTCTTTGACTGTTTGTTTGGTTTTGTACCGGTCAATCGTTAAGTAATGCGTGCTGGAGGTTTAACGCGACGGCTTTCGCCACCAATATTATGCGTAATTAAGAAGTTTTGGGTTGGCGCACGTAAAAGTATGAGTATTGTAAACCCACATCTAGCCGACATGGCCAATCAGCAAGGTATGTGTCATGTGAACAGAACTTGTCAATTGTTTACTGCTTTAGCGCGCCGGTGTGTCAGAGAGCCAACCCGCTACATTTCTCGTAGAGTACGACGTTTTGCTGATAATTGCAACCAGCTTCATCAGGCTTCTCGCCAGAGGTCTGTCGTGGAGGTCAAAGGTTCGGCGATATAATCGCTCGCCCATGCCACCGCTGGTGGGATGACCGTCACTCGAGGAAGCTCTTGAGCCTCTTGATTTGCTCTTCCACGCTGAAGAGGTGGGAGTACCCACACTTTACTCCACCACGAGTGACCTGCCGTTCACCTGACTGTGCCGTACCCACCATTCTGCTGGATGGATAGATCCCGGAGAGATCTAAGACACCGACATAACGGAGACGCATTCACAACATTAGACCAAGTGAGTACATTGCCACCACACCCCGAGCAGATTATAATAATAATCTACTTTTGTAACGCACGCATTTTCTCTGGGCGCGTTGCACCCGTTGATTCGGAGGCGCGGAGCCCTGCTCAGTCGGTTTGTTGTGAGTCGGTGAAGAGGTGACTTTTTAAGAGTTTTTTAAGACTATCATTGATTGTTTGGTAGAATTTGCAGGTAATACCAAGGTAATGTCAATGTACGTCCATTTAAAGGTGATAGCGGCATGCCGTCCTCTTCGCGGCCCTTGTGCAGCGCTTTGTGACCCTCGGGTGAAAGGCGCTCTATAAAATGCTATTATTATTATTACAATGAAGCTGCGAGTGCTGGTACCCGTCTCGATGTTCCATGGTGCCTCCTCCAGCCGTTCTCTTCCCAGTCTACCATCACATAGATTCACATCAGGGCATGCATAACGTGGGCAGTTGGCTAAGGCCGACTGACATTAAAGCCAGAACGTAAAGAGACAGACAAGTGCAGGTTGGAGTGGGTTTTGTCAAACTAAACTTGATCTTGAATAAGATTTGCTCTTAAGAGCTGCTCTCTCGGGATAACCGTGAGCGTTCCTCCTCTCTGCTTCGCACTGTTCCACCTCCCACGTTGGAGGCATCATCAGGCGTATGCCTCATCAGATTTTTGGATGATGCCCTCAACGTGGGAGGCTCGACGCGGCTATCTCGAATGAACATCTCTTATGAGCAATTTTCATGCATCAAGCCGCGAAAACCTACGTCAATGCATTGAACTTGAATAGCAACACCCCAATGTGCTCTGAAAGTGTTCAATCGCTGCCAACTACCTGCTATAATGTACGGACCAGAAACAAATAATAATAAATACAATTTATAAAGCTCACATATTAATTACATTTCGACGGTGTTTATTCGAAGAGAGAACAACTCAGAGGCGCGAGCAAACCACAGAAGGGCGGGGGAGAGGAGGAGGCACCCACGCGTTAGCCGGCGCCAACATTTGCCAGACACTGCGTCCTATATATTTTGCTATTATCAGCCAATTAATTAGTGAGTTTTTTAGTTGTGGGAGGAAACCGGAGAACCCGGAGGAACGCCACGCAGAACAGGGGGAGAGAACACGAAAACCGAACCGCCTCGTGGCAGGACTTTCTCTGTGTGCGGCGCAGATGTTACCACTGCGCCACCCTGCCGCCCAACAACCCTCGGCCAGCCCTAGGGGCTTGACACATTCCTTGTCTCCTTTAGGGCCCCACTGGGTCTCCTGCCAAGCCAGTTGGGTGGCTGCCCTGCGCTGTTGAGCAACGGCAGAGTGCGCGTTATTGTGTGAGCGAGCGTGTGCCTCGCCGGAGCTGGTGGAGCGCGGGTTGAGCTCTTTAGCGGTTAGCGTGCGCGTTGCGAAGAAGCGGGTCAGAAACGTGGAATGAGACCGCCGCAGAAGGGCACAGAATGGCAGAGTGTGGCAATTTCTGCTGACAAAAATGTGCCGCCGTTGTGACATTGCTATTCAGTCGCGCACAATGGCTCGCCTTGACGGGACGGTTCTCGTGTGGCAATTAATAAGTATGACAAGCTGAGCGAGATCGCTTGGAGAGGCGATGCACATGACTGCGGGCCCTTTGTACGCACAATCCTGGCCACGTTGAAAGTTACGCATTTAAACGGTACAATCAGACGTGATTGTAGTGCGCGTGGTGTCAGTAGAGGCCATAACGGACCGTGACTCATTGGGAGAGGGCTTGCTGTTGCTGCTGATGGTAGGTGCTGGTGATGAGTGACTCAGTGGTTAGCGCGCTGCGCTACGAACCCGACGACCCGAGTTCCATTCCAGCTCACGGCCAACACCAGTGACGATTTTACGACCCGGTTCTGAGCCTCCGCTAGATCGACGCAGCCTCGAATGAGTACCTGATGCGGTAGGTGAACACCGCCACCACGGAGACAAAGGTGACCGGGCGTGCTGCTAGCCACCCACCCCTTCGTGTGCCGTGTCGACCTTCATAGGTGCTCGCTCACGGCACTTGACCCAACAGTCTGTTTAAGGCTATACGGGGGGGATCTTTGTCTTTGCTGGCACTGCGATGGCGGCGCTGACGAATGCGCACTGATCGTGCTCAAAACACGACGTTGAATCAACGCCGCTCGCTCGCAGTCTCTCGCAAACAACAGCAACAACACAAAAAAACAGATTAACTGTAGAAACGCTAGTTACGGCAACGATAGGGCGTAATTCAATTTCCACGCCGCGGCCTCGCGGGGAATGACTCCCGCTTGAAGAATGTTTATTGCGGAGATCTGGCAGAAAGCGGCCTCCCCACCCCCCCGCCTCCAGAGACTCCGCCGCCTCGCTCTCATCACGCGGCCAACTTGGAAACTCCAGTTGTGAGTCTGGACGCGGGTGCGCCTCGTGCGGCGTTTGAGTCACGGTACCGAGGCTCGGCTTCATCCGCCGAGTGTGTGTGTGTTTTTTTTTTGCCGTTTCTCGTCTGCGTTATCATCCATCCGTTTTCTGAAACCGCTTGATCCCGTACAGGGTCGCGGTGAGCCGGAGCCTATCCCGGCAGACACAGGGCGCAAGGCAAATTTACTCAGGAGGCCAATTAACTACTTGGCAGCATGTCTTTGGACGGTGGGAGGAAACCGGAAGGTCCCGGCGAAAACCCACGCGGACACGGGGAGAACGTGCAAACTCCACACAGAAAGGTCCCTGAGCCGGGATTCGAACCCGGGGGTAATTGCTGTGAGGCGGCAGCGCTACCCACTACGCCACCGTGCCGCCCTCTGCGTTATAATTCCTGACCTTTATTACGTCAGTCGCATAGGACGGTTGGTTGGTTGGTTGGCCATGGGCCGCTGGTGCAAAAAGCACGAAACGTTGATGTCTATAGTCGCAAGCAGGCTCTGCGTTCGATTCCTGAGCTGGGATGAATTTCTGTGCGGAGTTTGCGTGTTCTCCCCCGTGTCCGCGTGGGCTGTCGCCAGGCACTCCGGTTTTCTCTCACAATCCAAAGACATGCTGCTGCCTAGACTAATTCATCTGTCTATATTTCCCCTGTGATGGACTGGCGTCCCATCGTGAGAATAGTCCCGCCTTACGCCCTGTGTTTGCCGAGATAGACTCCGGCTTACCCTTCACAGTATTAAGCGGGGACTGAAACGAGTATCCCGGTTTCCCCTGAAGAACGGTATCGAAGTGCCAGGGCGCCGCTGGCTTGGAGGCCCCGGAGCAGTAGCTCCGCCTGCAACAACACTGATAGCCTTGCCACTGAATTACATCCAGGTGAAAGACTAAATGAGCGGTGATCAGAGATGAAAGTAAGCCGGAAAGGTACAACGTTAACGTTGCCACCTCGGAGGCACAAAAAACCGGGACATATCGTGGGGGTAAACAGAATACGAGAGAAAGAAGACTGTACCCTGTGTAACTGGCAAAACACAGATAGATAG
>JAZEWU010000033.1:4322020-4333618 GCA_036362915.1 Geotria australis | reverse complement strand
CCACGGTTGTTGTTGATGATGATTAAAATGAAAATAAGTTGTCAACGTAATTTCCTCATCCAGTGAGCATTGAAGCGAGGCAGGGGAGATCATATCCATAGGACACCCTCTGACATGAAAAGCCTAATTGGTAACACATTTACGCAAACAGAAACGCTTAAGCAAATGGACATACATCACCCAGCAGAACGCCCTTGAATAACGTAAGACTCAGTGGGACCTCTCTGATAAACACAGAAATATTTTATTTTTAAAAATCAAAGTAAGGATCCCAACTCACACTAGCATGGGGCAGAGCTCGTGCTGTTTACGGATAAGATGCCAGTGGGGACAATGCTACTTTACTATGATCAGAGGTTCTCTTCCATTGGTCGCTGTTGATTAGGAACACATGGATTACCAGAACGTACGGATGCTAGAGTCATTATATTTACCGAACATAAAAGTCGGTGGCCTATGGGCAGGATGCGTACCTAGATTGGATGATGGCCAGAGTTCGAGAATAACGATGGAGCAAGTGGCAGCCAGATGTATGCGGTTTGTAATCTCTATAATGACCCAAGAAATAATGAGCAGGTGACTATTATCAAGAGTTGTGTTTCATCACAAGTAGGTCGAGCCTGGGTCCACTGGGCCGTAATAACGAGACACCGCTGCTCGCATTCATTACTCTTACTGTGCTTATATCCAGGCTGCTGGGATTCTTATCATTTACAGAAAGCATTGGGAATGAGAATCGCCCTCAAGAGCTGCTCTTTCGGGATAGCCGAGTCGAGCGTGCCTCCTCTCTCATCCGCGATGATTATCCTCCCACGTTGCAGGCATCATCAGGCATCTGAATTCAGACCTGAATTCAACGTCAAATCCACTGAAAATGCAGACGCTCCAACGTGGGAGGCGATTCTAATACGCCCAGCCGTGTAAACCCTACGTCAGTAGCGTTGGAATAGAACGGGACGATCAAAAGCTGCGTTGGTCAGATGGGGCTACAAGACCGGCCCAACCACCTGTGAACGTGGAGAAGCGGACCATACTATGGAGCACTGCCTTGTCTGCGCTCTACTACCCAACCTCTGCAGCTCAAATTACCTTGCAGAGTTCAATAAAAATGCCAAGAACTGTGTCAAGAAATGGGAAACTGTCATATTACCACCACGCTTCGAAGAATCGCAAAGGAGAAGTTGGAATAGTTTTGCATATTTCCATCATCTCACAAATAGGGGTCAGAGATCCAGCCCACGGCCCAGCCTCATCTGCTGGCAGTCTCCTCGGTGAGAGACGGAAGCTCATGTGCCGTCCGTGGGCAAGCCTTCACCGGCCGCTCACACTCACCCCCCGCCTTTCCTGCCTTCCGGGAAAGCGAGCGCTCGCTGCTGAGTGTGCTCGCTTGTGATGCGCCTGGCAGGAATTAACCAGAAAGAAGAGAGGAACTGGTGGGGAGGGTGGGGGGCAGCTGTGACAGCTTGAGATGATGATGGCTGGTATGGGAGAGGGGAGATGTGTGGCATGACGACCGACGCAACTAGGATTAAGATCACGTTTCAATTTTCTGCCGACAAATAGAGCCGACACTGACTCAATCACGGCAGCGTTTTGAACATCACAAGAGCACACACGGGCGGCACGGTGAGTATCGCTACCGCCTCACAGGGTCAAATCCCGGCTAGGGTGCCTTTCTGTGTAGAGTTTGCATGTTCTCCCCGTGTCCGCGTGGATTTTTCGCCGGGCACTCCGGCTTCCTCCCACAGTGCAAAGACATGCTACTGCATAGGTTAATTGGCCTGCGGACTAAAATGCCCCCGGTACCCTGTAATGGACTGGTGTCCCATCCTAGGTATAGCCCTGCCTTGCACCCTGTGTCTGCCGGGATAGGCTTCGGCTCACCGCAACCCTGTACAGGATTAAGCGGTTTCTGACAATGAATGAATGACAAGAACACACACGTGCTGATGATGCCTCCAACGTGGGAAGCGAAATGTCGTGAAAGAGAGAGGAGGAACGCTCGACACGGCTATCCCGAACGAGCAGCTCTTGACAGCAGTTCTCATACAGCGAGCAAGTAAGTAGAACCCTCATTGAATACAGAAGTAAATTCACAAACTCTCCACGTACGAGAATTGCTCTTATAAGAGTTGCTTTTGTCGGGATAGCCGCATCGAGTGTGCAGGCGGTACAACTGCATGATGGGCGGCGTTGGGCCCAAGCGCCAGGTTACTAAGAGGAGCGCACTGGACAGAGGCGCCTGTGTAATTCCTTTGCACCAGGGCTCTTGTCTCGACATAATAGGCGAATGCTTTACACAAAGGGCCTTCTTCAGAGAAGAGCGAGCCTAGGGATACTGACTGACGTAATTAGAAATCGCACTTGACATTGTGGCACGTTTTACACTTTGAAGTTGCCAAATTAACATTTACAAGTGAGTAAGTATCCTTTCCATTAAGGTGTTATTAATAATGTACTACGGTGATGAATCATAATGAAGAGCAAGTTGTGAATCCGCTGATGGATGACGGCCTCCCCGCGCCGTGACCCTCGGGTGAAAGGCGCTCTATAAATGCTATTATTAGTACATCGCAGGGGTTATTTGACCATACTTCACCACGCTCGTAAGTGCGGGATGGTGAAGGGGGGGTGGGGCTTACGACGGAGACCGATTGAGATATCACTCGTCGCTGATGTTAGCCAGGTGTGGACTCAAACTCAGGTCCTCGGGTTCGTAGCACAACGCACTGGCCATTGTCTTATACATATAGAGCAGGGGTTTTCAACCTATTGCACCTTAAGGCCCACTTGGGTCTGGTCTCCATGGACCACTAGGTGGCGTTCGCGGCCCACTGTTGGGCCGCGACCAACCGGTTGACAATGGCGGTCTTAGACATATAGGAGCAAGACGTTAAGAGTGAATAACTCTCAAAGCTTGACGCGTACATAACATCGTGGAAATTCAGTCAGTCAGTTTTTTTATTCAAGCTGGCAAGAACAGTTTGACCTATGTAACCTATTTTTAACAGTTGTCCAGCGGGGAGGGGAAGGAACGTTACAACATCTCAGGGCACCGGGGGCCAATTTAGTCAGGACATTTAACCTAGACAGCAGCATGTCTTTGGACTGTGGGAGCAAACCAGAGTACGCGACGAAAACCCACGACGGGAATCAAACCGGGGAGGCTCTCGCTGTGAGGCGGCAGCGCTACTCGCCGCTGGGCCACCGTGACTAAACGATACCTATTGTCCTGAGAACGGTACACGGGAAGGGTGGAGATGGCTAGACAAACAGACAACCAGACAGGGGGGCCCGCGGAGAGAGGAATGCGGCGGGTGAGATGGAGGGACCCCTCGGCGCTTGCTCCTGGCGCCGTGACCCGTTTCGCGTTTGCGCCGCTAGAGCGCGTATACCCGCGCGCGGGGGTCACAACTCAACCACGACCTGCCGCCTCCTCCGTGTTACTCAGAGACGCAGCGGTGACGCAGCGAGCTGCTGCTGCGGCCTCACGGCAACAAGCAACCGGGTTCGACTCGCCGGTCTCCGGGTGTCCTCTCTTTCGGGTGTCCTCTCTTTCGGGTGTCCTCTCTTTCGGGTGTCCTCTCTTTCGGGGAGTTTGCATGTGTTTGTTTTTTCCCCTCCGTGGGTTTTCGTTGGGTACAGCCCCGGGTTTCCTCCCACCGTCCAAAGACATGCTGCCAGGTTAATTTGCCTAGTGAGTAAATTTCCCCAGCTGCCCTGCGATGGATTGGCATCCCATCCTGGGTATAGCCCAGCCTTGCGCCCTGTGTCTGCCGGTATAGGTTCCGGCGTTTGCGCCGCTAGAGCGCGTATACTCGCGCGCGGGGGTCAGGATTTAGCGGTTTCTGAGAATGGATGGATGGACTCCGGTTTGCTCCAACAGCCCACAGGCCATCCTGGGTTTAGCCCTACCTTGCGCCCCGGGACAGGTTCAGGATTGGTCGCGAACCTCTATCGCGGTGATTCTTAAACCTGGGGTGCACGCAGCCCCTGATGGTGCGAGATGCCCTTGCTTGGGGGGTGCGATGCATGCAGATTTTTTGTGTTTATTGTCTTGTATATGTATTTGACCCGGAGCCTATCCCAGCAGACACAGGGCGCAAGGCAGGGCTATACCCGGGACGGGACGCCGGTCCACATTTATTAATAAACATATTGTGGGAAGCAAGGGGCAGCAGGCTGCAGAAGAAGCACTGCTTTACAGTCTAGTGGATTCAACGGATACTGATAATGAGTAAATGAAAAAAGAAGTTTCGATATTACTAATCTTCCAGCGATGTGAATTCCACATTTCAATGGCAGGGCCGAGGCTTTCAATCGGCGGCCCGTGGTAATCACTGTGCATTATCTGTGCCTCACAGCAAGGAGGATCCGGCTGGGTTCGAATCCCTAATCAAGAGAGTTTTGAGTCGGTATTATAATCGAGAGAGTTTTTGACTCGGTATTCTCGGCTGTGCCGTATGAATGAGAGGGGTGTGTTTGTTAGCCAGTGTTCATTCCGTGCAGATTGTTTACTTCTGGAAAACGTTTCAGGTGCTTTCAATGTGGCAGCTTTCTGTGTGGCTGAGCCTGAGGCCTGAGCAAACTGATTGAACTCAAAAGACGCCATATCAATTATTCACACAGCATCATAATTGGCCCCACTGTATAAGTAGCTAACAGGTGAAATAAATAAATCAGCCGCTGTTCCATATCTTCACATCATTATCCAGGAACAATCCACAGCTGGATTAAGTCCTTCCCAAGCCGCCACTTCCTCTCATGATCCTGAGATATAACAACTAGGCAAAGATCCCCCGTATAGCCTCATCAGACTATAGGGTCAAGTGCTGGCAGCAAGCACCGATTAAGGCCGGAACGGCACGTGATTGGGTGAGTGGCCAGCACAACGCCCGGCCGCCTTTGTCTTCCAAGTGGCGATGTTTACACACTGGGTATGGACTGATTTTAGGCTGAGGGCGCTCAGCACTTGTTCAGAATACAGAATATCGCCATTGGTGCTGGTGGCAGTGAGCAGGCATCTAACTCGGGTGGCCGGGTTCGTAACGCAGCGCGCTAACCGCTACGCTACAACTCCCCAAATACAAATCCACATCGATCGCACGTGCCCGTGGACGCATACATCTCCACACAAGAAGAGATTTTTTAGAAATGTAGTCCATTGGCCTATCGGCCTTCCACACTTGTGTCAACAGGCAGCGGTTGTTTAAGCAAACAAACTCTGCGACGGTTTCGGGCTTCTGGGTCTCATCAGCAGGGTCAAGCCTGATAAACAAATGCTGCAGGATCACCAGATGCCAATACTGACAGCATTTGTCTCACGTGTCTGGCTCTGCTGATGAGACCCAATATGTTGAAACCGGTCTAGCGTTGTGTTTGCTGAAACGAAATACCGCTAGATAATATTGGGTCTGAAAAGCTAATCGGCCGATGGGCTGGGAAAGTGGATATAACGTGGAGCAAGTGTTTGTATATTTGCATGTATGTCCGCACTGAATGGACCGGGTTCGAATCATTCATAAGCGTAAATTGTATCTGTACAACACCGAGGCTATGATGTCTGTTAATTCAACTCAACTTCCCACTTATCGATCACACTTCTGAATTCGTTGACGCTATTTCGGCTTCAAATTCACACTTTTGCACCAGTACCGCCAACCCTCTTCAGCACTCTTCCGTCTTTATCATGACGTTGTTAGAACGTGTTACACGCTTGGAACAACTTCGCCATTAGGGCGGGCACTCTCCAAGTTTAATCAATTACACGCCAGCAGCTTACTGTACCCATAAGAGCTGTGGCTTTGTGTACAAATCTAATTAAGCTGGTTTGCCAGGCGCTGCCTGAGAGCTGGGTGCATCGCCACTGGCATTAGATCAGCCAGGTGGAGGCTATAATTAAGGCAGCTTTAATGCCACGTCTTATTGAATTACTCGCGCGCCTACGCTTAATGTATAACGCTAAGCTGCTCGTATTGTGAATGCGTACCTTGTCATTGTTTGTCCGAACCGGTTCTTTATTTATTTATTTATGATTTTGTTGGTTTATTTTCAGAACTCCACCCCCATTTAAGGAGCGCAGATTGCGCTGCTGTAGATTAGCGACGCTGCCAACGGGTTAAACGCGTCGCTCACAAGGCGGGGAACTGACGGCTTAACGACCGGCACCACCCAGCCCGATTGGCCGGCAGAGTAAGTGATTAAGCTCGCTGATAGTGAAGTGGACGCGTTCCCGCAGCCGTCTCATACGCAGTGGGGATGCCGCCGCGGTGGGATGGCTAGCCGGCGCGAGAGGGGAAGCGATGGACAGGGATTGATAGTGCCGGTGCAGCGGTGGCGGAGTGGTTCGTGGCCTTCGCGTCCTTTGCTCACGGCCAACATCAGTGGTGAGCGATGTATGAACAGGTATTGCCACCCCCCCCCACCCCATCCCGGTTTCCTCCAACAGTCCAAAGAGATGCGACTGCTGCTGCCCATCCATCCATTTTCAGGAAGCGATTAATCCTGTACAGGTTCGCGGCGAGCCGGAGCCTATCCCGGCAGACACAGGGCGCAAGTCATGGCTATACCCAGGATGGGACGGCAGTCCATCACAGGGCACCGTGGTTAAATTAGTCAGCAGAACAATGAAGCTATGCAGCAGCATGTCTTTGGACTGCGGGAGGAAACCGGAGTGGCCTGCAAAACCCCACGCAGACACGGGCAGAACATGCAAACTCCACAGAAAACGGGCACCCGAGCCGGGAATTTAACCCACACGCTTCTTGCAGTACTGCTACCCCACGTAGACACGGGGTGAACACGCCAGCGTGCCCGCCCCTTAAGGCCCTATCCACACCTGCCACGTGCGTTGTTAGATCGACAGATGTTTACAATTGCAACAGAAAACAACCCAGTGTGAGCTTGCAAGCTCTGGAAGCGAAATCCCTGCGACACAACAAAACGTGTGAAATAACCAATAGCGCAGGGTACGACACCGAGCAGATGTTTATTATCACAGCAGAAAACACCCCAGTGAGCTTGCAAGCTCTGGAAGCGGGATTCCTGCGACACGACCAACGCGCGAGGGCGGCACGGTGGCGCAGTGGGTAGCGCTGCCGCCTCACAGCAAGAAGTCCCCGGGTTCGAATCCCGGCTCGGGGCCCTTTCTGTGTGGAGTTTGCATATTCTCCCCGTGTCCGCGTGGGTTTTCGCCAGGCACTCTGGTTTCCTCCCACCGTCCAAAGACATGTTGCCAGGTTAATTGGCCTGCTGAGTAAAATTGCCCCGGGTGCCCTGTGATGGACTGGCGTTCCATCCTGGGTAGAACCTTGCCCTGTGTCTGCCGGGATAGGCTCCGGCTCACCGCCACCCTGTACGAGTTTCAGAAAATGGATGCATGGACGGACGACCAACGCGCGAAATAACCAAACAGCGCAGTTTCCCCCAACGCGTCTCTCCACCCCACCCCACAGCGATGAATATCTCTCGACTTGGAGGGCTTTACGTTCCGCCTCCTCTTCCAACGCGTACGGTTGGAGTGGCTGCCGTGGCTGTGGGGGGGGGTGGTTGAGGGAGGAGCGGGACTCTGTTTATACTTATAGGCGAGCCATTCGCGGCGAGCTCCAGTCGTCCGCGCTGAGCTCGGTCGTGGGCTTTGCTGACAGGCGCGGGCACACGCACGAGCCGCTTGCTGTAAACACGGACACGGCATTGGGGACTCGAGGGAAGACTGCTGGGAAGGCGGCGGCCGATCCTTGTCTCGTGAACTTGGGGGGGGCGACGGAATTCGGCCCCGTCTGTTGTTGTCGAGCGCGAGAGGCAGGGAAGAGAGCGGGGGGAAGTTGTTGTTGAAGCGTGCGCGGCGCTCCCCAAATGAAGAGCGGCGGCTCGGAATCTCCTGCCGCTGTAGGTTAGCGCTGCGCCGTGGCTTCGTGAGAGAGGGGAGACGCCGCGCGAGAGACGGTCTCGGCAAAGCAAGCCTCCGCTTCATCTGGTCGTCTAACCAGCGTCAAGCGGACCACGGTCATCGTTATCCGATTGGACCAACCACCACCAACCATCACCACGGCCACCACCGTCTCACATCACCATCATCATCCAACCACCACTACGGCTTCATCATCTAAGCACGGCCACCAGCCCCATCTCATCATAGCAGCAGCAGCAGCAGCATCATCTCATGATCCAACCACCTTCACATCATTCAACAACATCCAGCCAGGAACCGCACCAGCTGCCCATCCCGCCACCAACACCGTCATCATCCTTCAGCCACCACCGGCTCACCGTCTAAGCGGCGCCGGCGTCTCGTCGACGCGACAACACAACCACCGTGCCACGTCCCCCGACCAGCGCGCGGAGGACATGCCGGGACCGGGCTACAAGTACGACAAGGCGGCTGACGGAGACTCCTCGCAGGGGTCGGAGAAAGGAGGCAACGGGGCGGCGGCGGCGGAGGCGGCGGCAGCGGAGGGAGAGGCGGCGGCAGCAGCTGCAGCGA
The DNA here is from genome assembly GCA_036362915.1 of Geotria australis. Taxonomy (NCBI): domain Eukaryota; kingdom Metazoa; phylum Chordata; class Hyperoartia; order Petromyzontiformes; family Geotriidae; genus Geotria; species Geotria australis. The sequence continues at coordinate 4,325,136 of JAZEWU010000033.1, read as the reverse complement.
TGAGCGGCAACATCAGCCCCGTCGCTTCCCTGGCGACCGAACCGGCGCCCGCGTCGCGCGAGGCCCGCGGGCTCGTGGCTCTCGACGTTGCCTGCGTGTTCCTGGGTGAGTGAGATGACCGGATCGTGAGTCCAGTGGCGTGCAGAGAAGGGGGGCCGAGGGGACGACGGCCCCCGGGCATCCATTTCAGGATTGCATGCAATCAAAGAGTGAAATTCAACAGTCCCACAAGCTGGTGTGAATGTGGATCCGTGTTTTAAGAAGCGAGACCAGAGCAGAGAACCTGTTACGTGTAAATACTGTTGCGTAATGCTGATGAACTCTTTAAGTGCCCTGTCGACGGCGATCGACATTATTTGTCATCATCCACTGTGCCGTATCGACGACCGTCGACACGTTATAGTACTGCCTTACAACTCATTTTATGAATGAATGATGGTTCCCAAAGTTGTCTTCCTTTCTCACATACATCGAGGCGTGAGACGCCAGATCATTTACAGCCCGTTGTCAATCCACTGCCGGATGAAGGTATCTAAAATGCCGAGCCCAATCGTCAAGGTTATTTGACGATGCTTCATGACGCTGGTCGGTGCCGTTTAAATATGTGGCCGAGGATCGGTTCGTATATCACTCGCCACTGATGTTCGCCGCGGATAGGAGTTGAGCTGAAGTTTCCGGGATGGCATAGCCCAGTGCCCTAACCACTGCGCCACCGCTCTACACCCCCCAACCCCCCAACCCCCCACGGCCGGTGCTCTTGTTTATTATTGAATCCGGAGCGCGCAGCCCACGCGTGATCCACGGCTTGAGGTGCGGTTTGTAAAGGGCTTCACCAAACTCGTTCCTTGTGTCCCCGCAGCGAGGACCGGTGGAAAACCACCCACAGTCCTCGTACTGTCTAAATTGCCCATTCTCGATTCACGGTCTGTGAGGTGGACATACCACCTCACAGCACTTGTACTGCGCTCACATATTAGTCAAAGACCCGTTGCACGCGTCTGCTGATCGCTAAACACGTTCCGCGTGATGCTGAGAGTGCAGCGTCAACATTGCGATGACTAGCAGAGTACCCGCCCTGCGGGCGGTCTTGTTCCAAGCGTGCAACACGTTCTTCTGGCGTCTCTAGTTGTTGCTTTCAGCTGACGCGACTGCTTTTGACGCATGATTTCTTCCCGATGTGCTATTGAGAACATCGCTGGCTGTCTGAAGTTTCAGACGAGTAATCAAATACGTCGCGGGTTAAGCTGAACTAAAGACGTAAACGCATCGGTGTTGTGCAGATAAAATCTTGGCTCATGAAGGATTCCAACCCCTGTACCCTTCAGTGCGGACATACATACGTACAGACACTTGCTCCCATTACACATTCTGTGCAATGACTTGACCTACATCCACGTATTGCACACACGTGGACGCAGAGCACAGGCGCGCGGCCGGTCACCCGTCACGTTGAATGGACGCGCGCCACCGCGCCACGTGCGTGGGACGCGATTCGCAATCATCGGGCGCGTGTAGCGCGTGAAGGCTCGCTCCGTATCGGACCAGAGACGATTGGTAAACGCTGGGAAAAAATTCAAAGCGGTGTTTCGCGAGGAAACTGCTCTTTTTTGGGGGAATTCTCGGTTTACAACACTGTACAAATGGTTTGTACTTGCTGGGCAAACTGCCGCGGGCTAATGCGTGACGTCGAGACGATGAATGCTCTATTGTGCTTGGCCTCAAACACATCTGATATCCGCGCCGAGCCAGAAATGCATTCGTGAATCGCGGGGACAATGTTCTTCTTCTTGCGGGTGACAACATGTCTAGGAGGTAAATGTCAATGTGCAGGTCCGCTAGCCTCCGTGTCTCTAAGGGTCTCTATGTATCTCGTGCAGTCCCACTATCCCTGATTTGAAGGAGCGCATACCGGAGCGGTTTGCAACGTGGTCCATCGTTTGTATTTCTGTGGGTCTCTATGTACCTCTTTGGGTCTCTATGATCTCTATTGGTTTCTATGTATCTCTATGAGTCCCGATGTGTCCCTGTGTCTAGCTGATATATGTGCGCATCGGCCGTTGAAGTTCTGACACGGTTGGTGGCCACTCCGGTGTCTTCGAGGGAGGTCAGACCCAGGAGGTGCAACTGCTTCGGTTTCAAATGAGCTCTTCATTTGTGATGCTCGTGCCATTCTGGGTTGCATGCAGGTTTTCACGGCTCGATTTATGATGGTTGCTCAACAGAGCTGTTCTTTCGGGATAGCCGTGTCGAGCGCTCCTCCCTCTCTCCATCGCGCCGTCTCGCCCTCCACGATAACGCCTGACGATGCGTCCAGCGTGCGAGGCGAAACGTCGCGAAGGAGATGGGGAGCGCGCTCGACACGGCTATCCCGAAAGAACATCTCCAAAGAGCAAGAATCGAAGCGTGTATAGTTTGTATCTGTTTGCATTTGAATTGTTGACAGTGGGTAGACTGGGGAAGCCGGGTCCAGATCTGTTCAGAGGCGCGCACGTTTGGATTGTAATGAACTGATTATAAAAACACGCCGAGTAAAAAGGCACACGAGGGGGGTTTTTAACGTCTTAATCTACGACAGATGAAGCCGGTCGACGCGTCGTAGGAAATAAAACGAAACGCAGCTGCGTGTCGTTTACGTTTTAACGACCACTTCATATGCATTATCCATACACGTGCTCTGGTCAAGTTCGATATTAATTCTCGGCTCTCGGCCAACATCAGTGGCGCGTGATGTCTGGACCAGTTCTGGGCTCACACGGCTACTCACACACCACGGGGTGAATGAAAGTGACTATTTCTTACCAGAAAGGGCGTTATCAGTCATTCATTCGTTGTCAGAAACCGCTTAATCCTCTACGGGGTTGTGGTGAGCCGGAGCCTATCCCGGCAGACACATGGTGCGAGGCAGGGCTTTCCCTAGGATGGGACGCCAGTCCATCACAGGGCACGTAAGGGCGTTTCGTAACCCCCTTTCACACCTGTATCGTACTGAATGCTTCGGCCACTTTCTTACCGAAACGCCGTACCGGACCGTACCGGCTTACTTTCACCTCTGCCGCACATCCTATCTGTAAAACGTTATCGTAGCTTGTTTCGACTAGCGTGGTGAAGTATGGTTA
>JAZEWU010000033.1:4235453-4256267 GCA_036362915.1 Geotria australis | reverse complement strand
ACACACAGGCACACACATACGCACACTATTACCCACAGATAACACTCCGCGAGACTCCAACAGCAACATCGTAAACTTCAAAAAGGCAGGCGGCCGGCTCCAGCTAGTTAGATGTATGTTATCCTCGGCAGTGAATTGTGAGCTGCGTTCTGTCAACGATATTCCGATATCTCACGGGGTTTCCGCTCACATTGTCCACGCGGAACCGTAATTTATCGTGGATTTTTTTTATTTTACTGGTGCTCTGGTGTAAATACATATAATGTCACGAAGTAACTCGAAAAGCTCACGAAAAATACGAATGTAGCTATTGGCGCCTCCCCAAATGTCACCACAACCCTTGCAAAACAAAGCCACTGGCAGTCTGGAACTGCGATTATTCAGTATGATAATCATCGAAGCCAAGCTGAAAGACAACGATGTCCAGAAGCTAGCCATCGTGCTTCGAAGAATCGCAAAGAAGAGATCATCATCATCATTGTCAAAAACCGCTTAATCCTGTACAGGGTTGCAGTGAGCCGGAGCTAATCCCGGCAGACACAGGGCGCAAGGCTGGGTTATACCCAGGATGTGACGCCAGTCCATCATAGGGCACCGGGGGCAATTTAGTCCGCAGGCCAATTAAAACTTGCAGCAGCATGTCTTTGGACTGTGGGAAGAAACCGGAGTGCCCGACGAAAACCCACACGGACACGGGGAGAACATGCAAACTCCACACAAAAAGGCACTACAGCCAGGATTCGAACCTGGGTCCTTCTGGCTGTGAGGCGGCAGCGCGACTCCCCGCGCCACCGTGCCGCCCCGGTATGACAATCGCCATAATCAATTGCAGTCGTTGAACATAATAACTAATGTTGTTTTTCAAAGCCGTTCTTTGAACAGCCGTGTCGAGCGCTCCCTCTCTCTCCGTCGCGACGTTTCGAGACACGCTCGGAACTCAGGGCGCCTGAAAATGCCTCCAGCGTGGGGGGCGAAACGTCGCGAAGTAGAGAGCTGGAGCGCTCAGTGACACGGCTATCCCGAAAGAACGGCTTTGAAAACCAACTGCCATGCATCAAGCCGCAAAAAAGTGCAATCGTTCTTCTTAGTGTGTTTGTTTTTATATTTATTTTGCAAATTCAGCGTAAAGTAGCACACCGAATAAGATATCTCGGACTGCGCTGTGAACCCCGCGACCCGAGTTTTATTCCAGGCCAACATTCCCCCTGCACTAAACCCTTGCGGTCCATTGCTGGCTAAATGCCCTCCTTTATCCAGCAATGGATTTAACAAGAAGAAAACATGCATGCGTTGAAAGTACAAAAAAATAGCGGTCAACTCCTACCACAGGATGTTCCATATACAGTATACAATCATCATTATCAGTACCCGCTTAATCCTGTACTTGTACAGGGTCGCGAGGGGCCGGAGACCATCCCAGCAGACACGGGGTGAAACGCAGGGCTATGGACAGGATGGGACGTCAGTCCATCGCAGGGCACCGGGGGCAATTTAGTCAGCAGGCCAACTAACCTACGTTAAACCCACGCGGTCACGTGGAGAACCTTGGGGATTTCTTGGGGAATTCTTGCTGTGATGCGGCAACGCTACCCGCTAAGCCACCTCGCCGTTTGTATTGTATTTACGCGCCTTGGTAAAACTACCGCGCGTACAGGTCAAGAACGTTTAAACGGTGGCTCTGATGTTTGTGTACATTCATCATATCTCGTGTCACTGGTATCTTCGGTGTCATCAGGGTCAGAAACCTCAGATGATTATAGATACCGCATGTCTGTGTGCGTATGCGGGCGTCTATTATGTAGCACGTGTATGCCAGTCATCTCAGTTAACCCATAACATATGGTGGGGCTGTCCCGTCACCGCCTCACAATGAGTCTCCACCTATTCACGTGACTTTAAAGTGCACCTAGTCTGGCGTAAGCGTTGTGGTGAAATCACTATCGCTTAATGGTGAACGGTAGGTGTTGTTGTTTGTGCCTAGCTCCAGGTAGGCTCGCATATCGTTTTTTTAATCCGCCTAGAAAGTCACTCTGTCTATTGAAGATCGGTTTTTTAATCATCCATATGTATTGTATATGTTGGCGAAGTGAGTAGCGCTTCCGCCTCACACCGAGAACCACCGGGGTTCGATTCCTCACTCGGGTGCCTTTGTGTGCGGAGTTTACATGTTTCTCACCTGTACTCCGCCGTACTGGACCGGCTTACTTTCGACCCCCGGTAGCCTCAGCATCCTTTCACCCACGGTGGCTTCAACAGCCTTGGCCAAGATGACGGCTTGATCTGAATAATAATAATTTTACATTTATAACGCGCACATATTCATTCACTGTCGAAGGTACTCATTCGACGAGAGAACAACTCAGAGGCGCGAGGAAAGCGCAGAGAGGCGGAGGAGGCAGCCAGGCGGTTTTGCCGGCGCCATATTGCCACACACTGCTTCCTATATATTATGATCGTATATATTATCGGTGGGCAGCTGGCAGGAATCGAACCGTGGCCTCAATGGGAACCGGTGAAGCGTAGCTGCTCGCCTGACCGCCGCTCGATCCGCGCCCACCCCCCACTGAATAAACACGGCCGGATGAACGTTCATGACAAATGACAAAGCCATGCACCGGGGCGAGTTTGGTGGGGGCTGTGGGGGGGGGGGGCTAGTGGAGGGAAGCGTGAAGGATGGTCAATTTCAGATGTGTGTGGGGGGCCCTAGCGGTCCATCTGTCCACGTCAACAAAACCCCGACGGGAACAGGGACTCAATCTCCTGGCTGATGCCCACCCTCCATTTCTCTCCTCTCTGCCCGGGGGCTCTAGCCGCGAGTGAATGGGGCCAGGCGGTTTGGGCGAGAGGCAGCGAACTGTGTCTGTCCCGCTTGAGGTCTTCGATGAGATATTTTTTGTTTCGCGTCTATATGGCACGTGTCGAAATGGGCCCATATATCGCCGCCGGTGTTTGTGGAAGATGAAATAACCGACAAGCCGTGTGCGCGGTGTTTATAGTCGAACGTAAGAGGCGCGTATGCGTGAAATGTTCCAAAAAAATATGTCGGGGGGGGCGGGGGGATGGGGGAACAACTGTCGCGTGCGACGTTTTCTGTTTATAAATACTGCACGTGGAAGATGTTAAGCGATTTGATGATTTTAAGTCCACTTGAAACTTGATATTTCATTAGATAGTTGTTTATTATTTAAAGTATTTTTGCTGATTTTCCGTTCTCTGTCGTTGTTGGCGTGCCGTTCTCTCCGCAGCCCTGTGCAGCGCTTTGTGACCCTCGGGTGAAAGGCGCTCTATAAAAGCTATTATTATTATTATTCCAGCATAAAAATACCCATTGAGCTTGCAAGCTCGTTGCAGGATTCCCGCGACACCAAACACGCGAACAACGACAATAACGTCAACTAACACAGTATGCAAGAAGCAGCCCTCATTTTATAATATCAAAATCATCATCCATGATCTATCCACTGCTGGATGAAGGCCATCAGAAGCTGTCGATATGCCTCACAAATCCCGCTTACACATTAGATACATGGCAGTGAGATTCTTTGTTCCCGTTCTCTCTCTCTCAACCCTGCGCCTGGTAAATGTTGGCGCCGGCTGCCTGCGTGGCTGCCTTCCCCCCGCCTCTGTGCGGTTTCCTCCGTATCCATGTCTCGTCCATGACCAGGTGTGGAATTTTCGCCCGTTGCAAAGTGTATCGTTTTTTATTATACCCCGGATTGGACGCTAGTCCATCGCAGAGCACCGGGGGCAATTCAGTCAGCATGCCAATCATGCTAGCCAGCATGTATGTGAACGGTGGGATGAAACCGGAGTACCCGGCATAAATCCACGCGGATACGGGAAGAACATGCAAACTCCACACAGATAGGCACCCGAGCCGGGGTTCGAACCCGGGGGCTGCTTGGCTGAGAGGCGACACGGTTAATCATCTCGCCATCGAGCCGCCAGCGATTGACAGCGGCAGTGTCAATCCTTTTCACAGAATGCAATTCGTTAAACGCTCGTCGTCTGATTCTTGGTTATTAATCGATCCATCATTGGCTGGTGATTAGTTGCACATCTTCCTCCCTGTGTATACGCGTGTCTGTCACAGAGGAACACATATATTAAACACGCGTCATCTGGCAAAAACACGTGCACACTGTACTCCAAACAAAGAACAAGCCGATGGTTGTGTACGTACACGTACATGGAGGGCCTGAATGGGATGCGTTGGCCTTTGGACGGCCTAGAAAATGGTTTGCTCTCTTTTTTTTTCCTTTCCCAAAGCTCTCCGATAAATCACAGGATGCCGGTTCAAAGAGCGGTTGTTTAGAGAACAAAAATAAATACAAGCCCTCCCCGCCAACCCCAGCCATGCGACCCAGCCCTTCTACCCCAGCCTTGGTGTGAGTGAGTGTGCATCCGTGTGTGTGAGTGTCTGAGTGGGGAGCGGTGGTGGAGCGGTTAGTGTGCTGCGCTTTGAACCCGGTGGCCCGAGTTCGATTCCCGCTCACGACACACCAGTGACAATTTTATGAACCGGTCCCGGGCCTCCCCCGAGGCAGATTCAGCCTCAAATGAGTACCTGGTGCGGTGTGTAAACCTTGTTACTATGGAGGTCAGGCGTGGTGCTGGCCACACACCCCATAGTGCGGCGTGCTGACCTTGATAGGTGCTCGCTAACAGCACTTCACCCTAATGTCCTGCTCGGAACCCCATCCTACCATCGCTTATTCCAAGTTCCGAAATAACCTTTCTCAATATACAAAACGCGTCTAACCCACCTATGACACCGCGAGCAGCGCTCCCCATTGCTCCCCACTTGGTGTTTTGGGGGCTTTTGGGGCCCGTGCTCAGCGACCGAGGTTTATGGTTTTGAAAGAGCAACGATACGCGGAGGAAATTAAAAAATAAGGATGAAGACGAAAAAACAACATGCGCCGGCGACTTAGTCTGTGCGCCACGTTTAATGTGCGGGTCTGTCTGCTTAAGTGGAATTCCTCTGTGTTTTCTCACCTGTTCACTAATATAAGAGTGCGGCTCATAAAACACACGCCGCCTCCTCAAATCAGCCGTCGTTAAAAGGGCGGCGTTCCGTGAGTGATGGACATTTGACATGTTTAGTGTGTGTGGGAGTGTGTGTGTGCGTGCGCGTGGGAGTGTGTATGTGTGTGTGCAGGTGTGTCTGTACGTGTGTTTGAGTCGTTGTCTTTGCACGTGACTCCACTGCCTGTTAAAGCTATATGGGGGATCTTTGTCTTTGTGCGTGCGGAGCAGCAGTATAGTGGTTAACGCGTTGAGTTACGAGCCTTAGTTTGATTCCCGACTCTATCTGAAATATTCCTGAACCTCCCCTAGGTCAACTCAGCCTTAACTGGGTACCTATTGTTGTGTGAAAACATCAACACTGTAGATACAAAGACGGATGTGGTAATGACCACACCACCCTCTCGTGTGCCATGTCATGTTACTTTCGGCCATATTTGGCTAAATGTAGGATCTTTACCTGTGTGTGTAGATTATTGGCCAAAATGCCAATTCCTTATTTTCCTCTCATCATCAGAACTAACATTCCGGGTTTTAAAATGCTGTCAAGAGCTGCTCTTTCGGGACAGCCGTGTTCGAGCGTTTCTCCTCGACACGGCTATTCCAAAACCGCAGACCTTAAGAGCAATTCTCATACATCGAGCCCTGAAAGCCTACATCATTACAGCATTCCGGTTCGTAAGAGCCCACATCAGATGTGGCGTGTGAAGTCTTTCTCAAGCATTGTTGTGACAACGCTCTATAGTTATGTTAATAACAGAGTTGATAGGTCACAGCGCTCTAGCTGGTTGATATTGTGGCTGTCATTCTGTCCAGGGGCACTGCTCGTGTTTTCATGAAAACTACAAACCCCGACACCAGTCGCTTCTAAACTGACCGCGGATCTCACCAAACTCACCGTTGGCGCGGTGGAAGCGCTGCTGCCTCGCAGCAAGAAGCACCTGGGTGCGATTCCCGGCTTGGGTGCCTTCATATGTGTAGTTTTCATGTTCTCCCAGTATCCGCGTGGATTTTCGTCAGGTACTCTGGTTTCCCCCCACAGTCCAAATACATGCTTTCAAGGTTAATTGTCCTGACTAAATTGCCCCCGGTGCCTTGAGATGTTCCGTACATCGACGTTTTGCCTCCGACGTAGGAAGCAAAACGTGGAAACGTCGCGAAGGAGAGAGGAACGCTCGACACGGCTATGCGAATGAACAGGTGTAGAAATCAATTCTCAAAACTAGAAACAAATATTGTCATCATTTATTTTAAAGCTATTTTGAAAAGGAGGCTTTTGGGAATACGGCCTCCTCACCCCAGCGTACGCGGCAAGGACAAGCGATGGCATGTTTAACGACGGCGTCAATTCCCGTAAACCCTGCGCTTAAAATACCTTTTAAGCCTCGTCCCGAAAGCCGAGCACCGATATTATCTATTCCATTAATCGATCTCCCAATAGCTTAGAGGATTAACCAAACAGTCCGTAGGTGCGATTGCAGCCTTACGGGTGGACGGGCAGAGTTTGCAAGGCCAGGGTAAGTGAGCTGAAGGGCTCTGTGTGGGGGGTACGCTGCCCGTTCCGTGGGAGGCGTGGTGGGGGTGGTGACGGGGGCCGCTGGAGGAGAGAGGTCACGGCAGGAATTCGCGGGGTCACACCGTGAGCGCGCCACTGACCGCTCACCTGGGATTATGCGATCTAAGTCCGACCGCTGCCCTCCACGGGGGGTCTAGCGTTGCGCACGATAACCCGAGACCTGTCGGGGTGGAGGGGGGGGAAACTGCATTGGGAACAAGGGTGATGTGAATGGAGAGTCGGGGAGAGGTGGAAGAGGCCACGGTTTGGGAGAGCCACGGTGCTGCCAGCGGAGACACCTCACAGGCGCACTCAAGAACTGGCTTTTAGGTCCCCGTGCAATGTGATTTATAGGGGGGGCGGTTTGGTCATGCAATACAATTTAGATGTGTAAAGTGTCTGCGTTGAGTTGCAACTCAAAATGACGCGGTTAAACATTTGTTCTTCAGAACGAGCGGATGATAAGTGTCCACAATTGTCCTGTTTTTATTTCATCGGCAGATTTGTTATATACACAAGGTTGAAAAGTTTACGACGCCTGTCAGGTTTTTTTTTGTTTAAATGCCAAGTGGAATGTTTAGCAATACTGCGCAAACCTTTCGGGAAATAGTTTTCACTCAGGGAAATTGAAGCGTTACTTTAAAGTGAAAGGGAAATTGTGCCGGACACCGGGGATATTTTTCAAAACACGCAATTTCACTTCAAAATGCGGGAATTATCCTTGAACGTTGCATATTAACGATAGATAATAATTCGCAGGCGTCTGTCAATCCCGCTGTTGGATGAAGGCCCCACCTGGCCCCTCGCTCTGTCAGTCATCGAGTTGTTTGATACTTCATGACGACAATGAAGGTGATACGAACGGAATTAACTACACAACGGCGACCGAGAGAAGGAAAACGATAACAGAGAAAGACACACGAAGGGACCGCAATTGATAGCTGTAGATATATGTTTATTATCACAGCAGAACATATCCACTGAGCTTGCCAGCTCTGGAAGCGGGATTCCTGCGACACAACAAACGTGCGAACTAATCAGCATACGCAACATATGCAATCAGAAGGGAATACGACGACTTTACAGCGTTAAAGTGTGCAAAGATGAAACAACAGCCATCATCCCATAAAGTAAAAAATAACAAACCGTACTGCACGGGACAAAAATGGTCAATAATTCCGATAAATTAATCAGAGACGACGCATTGTAAGCGTAAGAGTGCGAGGGGAATAATCTGAGGAAGCGTATTGTATAATAAAAGGAAAGCGCATATCCTGTCCTTGAAACCACCTATCAACTTTTACAATTGCAGCCAGGCAGAAATGTTCACTGTAATAGGGATCTAAGGTGGCTTACCGAAGGTAGTGTCTGCAGCCTCAGGCAATGAGGCATAATCAAAGCTTTCGGATTCTACTACTGGAAAAGACTGACTAAGAAAAGGAAGAGAATTGAACAAAACGGGGGTGGGAGAGACTTTTTCCTGGCAGTGGGAAGTCACTGGCTTCCAACAACAACACGAACGGCGTCACTACGCTGCTTAGTGCAGATCAGACCCACGGGCGGTTCATGAATCACTCGCACACTGACGTTTGCCGGGGACAGGAATTGATCTCGAGCCGCCTAGAGCCCAGCGCGGCGCGCTAAGCGAATGCACCACCAATCCGCCCCGCGCTAAAGGTCACGAAATTTAACGAGGCTCGTTAAAACGTGTACACAACTTCGTCGTGTGACGGAGCAACAGCAGATTGACCGTCGTCGCTTATTTACACTCGGAAAAAAACCATTTCGCGCGTGTGTAGAGATGTGGCGAGGCTGTGATTAATATAACTATTTAGGCTCCCACCATTAAATCACATCGGCAATACTAATAATTATTGTAACCCCGCATGCGATCGCGTGCCGTGCGTTCCATCCAAACGTTAATCTCAATGCGTGCGTCGCTGTGTGTGGTGTGCGTGTGTCCTTCTGTTATGCGTGATGCGTTGATAAACAAAAACAGATTATTCCACAAGCAATTTGCGAAACGCAGAAGCAATTTGGAACTGAAAGGCTCAAGAGTACTGTACATGCGTCATCATTTGCTGGAGAGAAAAATAATCTTGCAAAATCATACTTTTCGCGTTTCTTTTATGTCAAGCACGCCACATCCAATAGTCATCACCCACGGGCCCTACCGCATACTTGCCGTAGAAATATCATAGATACGTGTTTAAACGTTCTCGATCCACTGCTGACTGAGGTCCCATCCGTGCCAGTGTGGTTATCTTGTTGAACGATCAAAAAGTAAATACCTCGGTGACAAGACAAATATTTAAAATAAAGGTTGCGAGGTCACCATGGCCCTTGGCAACGATGGCGTAGCATATTCTTGTCTCTTTCTTCCGGTGTCTTGAGGGGGCTGGATGACGCAGTGCTAACATCTGCTGCGCCTCATAGAAAGAAAGTCCTGTCCGATGCGGTTCGATTGCCACCTCGTGCGCCTTTCTGTTCCGAGTTTCTGAGTTTTCGGTTTGATATGCGTAGGTTTCCTCTGGGTTCTCCGGGTTTCCTCCCACAAATAAAAAACATTAATTTATTAAGTGGCCGATAATTTCATAATATCTAGGAAGCAGTGTCTGAGGGATTCTGGGCTGGCTGACCGTCTATCCGACTCCCCCCCTAAACCCATCTCTCCAGATTCCACGTCCCTCCGTATCTGTGCCTCGTCCATGACCAGGAGTGGAATTTGCGCGGCGTGTTATAAATTGCAATGCTATCATTAGTATTCTTACTGTTAAATCTTTACTGAGTGATTGTCTCAAATAGCTCTTGCTTTTTGGATAGATAGATAGAGATGTTTATTATTACAGCAGAAAAATCCGTGGTGAGCTTGCAAGCTCTTTACGGGATTCCTGCGACACAACAAAGACGCGAATTGACAAACATAAGCCTCCAAATCTACTGCATAAGGTGGCACGGTATAAATAATAGATGGTGATGATGGTTGTAAGGTTGACGCGTGACCTTCTAGGACCACTCTCACAACATGCCACCAGCTGGTGTTTTGTCTCACCGATGTCTCCAATCAATACGTACCCACGCTCACGTCCCACCCGTCCCAAACCCCTTTTGCCGATTGCTTCCATCAATACTCTGTTGCCATAGTCTCAAATTGTGCAGTTCTCGGATGCTTACACTGTCCCCGCCGAGTTCTGCAGAGGGGTACGGGCGGCCGGAGCCTATTCGGGCAGACACAGGGCGCAAGGAAATGCTATTCCCAGGATAAATCGCCAGTCAATCACAGCACACCAGGTCAACTAACCTTGCTAGCAGCATGTATTTGAACGGTGGGAGGAAATCGAAGTATCCAGTGATAAACCGACGCGGTGATAAACGGACTCCGCACAGAAAGGCACCCGAGCTGGGGATCAAACCTGGGCCCTTCTTGACGCGTGGTGGCACGCTACCCGCTACGCCACGGTGCCAACCTGCTTAAATTCCTTGCATTCCGCTCATGCACCTGTACGCAGAGGCCAGACGTCTCTTCTCCGGTTGCCCCGTTAAAGTCCAACTCTCTGACCCGATGGTAACACAGGCATTACTCGTGTCTCAAACACCTGTCCCTTCGCACCGAGGGTGACCTTTCTCCTGTTACGAAGCGGCTTATGCAAGTCCATCACACCCGCGCCCCGCAAGTGGACATCGCACGTTACTTATCACTCCCGGTGGTCCTGAACGATAGGAATTACACATTCCTATGGTGGGGGGGGCGGTCACCATCCATCCATCCACTTAAGCCTCTACAGGGTTGGGGTGAGCCGGAGCCTGTCCCGACAAACACAGGGCGCGAGGCAGGACTCTACCCAGGATGGGACGTCAGTCAATCACATGGCACCGGGGGCAATTTAATCAGCAGGCTGATTAACCTAGGCAGCAGCATGGCTTTGGATTATTGGAGGAAACCGGACTGCCCGGCGACACAAACACACGGACACGGGGAGAACATGTAAACTGCACGCAGAAAGGCACCCGAGTCGGGATTCGAACCCGGGCGCTTCTTGCTGTGAGGCGGCAGCGATACTCACCGCGCCACCGTACCGCTGGTGGGGGGTCACGTTAACCTTAAAACCAACGCTGACGTTCCAACAAGTTGTGCAACCTCACCCAATGGTGCTTGTTTTACTGATCTTGGGTGGGGGAGGAATGCTGATGATGATAATAATTGTAATAATTTACAGGCCTTTGTACTGATGTAGGTTTTCACGGCTCGATTCATAATGGTTGCTCTTCTTTCTGGATAGCCGTGTCGAGCGATCTCCCTCTCTCCCTCGCGACATTTCGCCTCCCACGTTGGAAGAATCATCAGGCGCTGTGAGTCTCAGTACGAGAAAGAGGGAGAGGGGGGGGAGCGCTCGACACGGCTATCCCAAGAGAACATGTCTTACATTGTTAAGTGTGAGGTTGTTTGGCCATACTTCACCAGGCTGGTCAGTTCACGTTGATTAGGATAGCGGTAGGCCAGAAGACTTGCCACTGATGTTAGCTGTGGCCAGGAATCAAACTCACTCTGCTGGGTTAATAGCCAAGTGTGCTAACCACTGCGTCATCACTCCACCCCGAGTTATTATATTATAAAAATTGTGAATTTCATTATATTGTTAGTGGTCGCAGGGGAAAAAAAATGAAATGTGTACAGAGCATTTAAAAACCAAATATGCATAAAGACAAAGATCCCCCGTAGTGACTTTAAAGACTTAGGGTCAAGTGCTGTTAGCGAGCACCTGTAAAGGGCAGTATGGAACACTCGACGATGGGTGGCCAACACTACGCTCGGCCGCCTTTGTCTCCTTAGTGGTGATGTTTACACACCGCACCAATAACTAATTTGAGGCTGAGCCGACCTAGGGGACGTCCGGAACCGGTTCAGAAAATACCTTTACTGGCGTTGGCCATGAGTGAGACTCGAACTCGGGTTGCTGAGCTCGTAGCACAGCGCGCCAGCCGCTACACAGATCCCCCGTATAGCCTTAACAGACTGTAGGGGCAAGTGCCGTTAGCGAGCACCTATACGTACACACATACATAAAGAGGCTAAAGACATCATGAAGAAGAAAACAAATCATTTGCACATCGGAATTAAACACAGATTGGCCGAGCGTGCAAAACACGATTATAATCGCCTGGGTGAAACCTGGCCAGGGGCTTTTTTTTTTCCCCCGCTCTCCCCAGTTGTGTTACTGCACTACATAACTTAGCACACATGTGCCCGCACCACACACACTCATACATCATTTGGATATGTGACACAGCAATAAAATCAAGCGAGTGCAATAGACGGAAAAGAAACACCATCAACCAAAAACGTATTTTTTTTTTAAAGGGTCAGAGCGGTCCGCGGGAGGCAGCAGTAACGTCTTAGTGAAACTTCAGCCAAAGGGAGAAAACCAGTGGGTTGCGCTAGCTATCCGCACAGTTGTTGGCACTAACTTATGCACGGTGCAGAGTTACACGCAATATCCGGAGCTTTCTACTCGCGGGAAGCTTTCCGATTTCAATGGGCAGTTTTGTTGAAAGATTTGTGACCTCGTTCTCCCGTGTATATATACACAAAGTATTCCCAGCTTTTTGTGGCTTTCATTAAATCGCTATTTGCATATTGGCCACAAAAGGATTTTTTTAAAATCTCCTTTCTTTTGACCGTAACAATATTGTTGTATTTACGCAGAAAAGCCTCGGGGAGCGCCTCGAGATTGTTTTGGTTTTTTTCGAGGAGGTTAGACCCAGTTGGGAATATTTTGGAGAAAAAAAATCTTCGTCGTATATGTAATTTGCACGGAGGAGGAAACTAAAGTGCCCAGAGAAAACAACACACGTATGAGAAAATACCCGCTGAAAAAAAAAACCCAATTCACTTAGGACGTAAAGCTACCTGCTGTACTGCCATCTGCTGGTAACCTCCGACGCTGCCGTGAGGTTCGCACACTGGACTTGCAAGTGCCAGAGGTCGCCGATTTTATTTCCTGAATCCTGATTCAGCAGTTGATCATCATCACTGTCAGAAACCGCTTATCCTGTGCAAGGTTGCGGTGAGCCGGAGCCTATCCCGGCAGACAAAGGGCGCAAAGGCAGGGCTATACCCAGGATGGGACGCCAGTCCATCACAGGGCACCGAGGGAAATGTAGTCGGCAGGTCAATTAACCTAAGCAGCAGCATGTCTTTGGACTGTGGGAAGAAACCGGAGTGCCCGGCGAAACCCCACGCGGACACGGGGAGCCTATCCCCACAGACAAAGGGCGCAAGGCAGGGCCGGGAATCGCACGCAGCCCCTTCTTGCTGTGAGGCGGCAGCGCTATTCGCTGTGCCACCGTGCCGCCCATGAACAGAAATGTCACGTCAATTTCCCTAATAGCGCGCCACAGTGAAAAGTTTAAACTCCATCTCTGTGTGCTCTGAAGAAGGGATATTACCCTAACCTTCAGCATGTTATATATTTGTTCTGCTGTGAGATAGATTTCGGCAGGAAGAGCCCAATGAGCTGCTGGGCTCAATTTCACGGGCGTCCTGCGCCTATAACACATGCTTGAGAGTACAGATCTTAGGCGGTGATGACGCTGGATGTGGTGAATAGTTTTATAGTTGTGCTAATGGATCCTACATGGACTCGCCCTACCTCTGCCCTCGTCTGACCCCCCCTCGCCTCCACTCACCCTCTGCTCCAGCGATCAAGCATTTTTGATAAATACCCCCAGTCAATCCTGTCACACTCGATGGGGTGGGGCTCTTTCTTATCTGCAGCCCCAATAGTCTGTAGCTCCCTTCCTCCAGACACCCGTGCTCACAACTCCCTGTTCAAGTCCAAAGTTCAATGACGATGACTGCCCGCTCCTCTCTATGTCATCATTATCAACACCCACCTAATCATGTACAGGGTGGAGGTGAGCCGGAGCCTATCCCGGCAGACACACGTTGGAAGGCAAGGCTATACAGAGGCTGGTCTATCGCAGAAATATCGAAAGTAAATATGCACACTGTTTCTGTACAACGTCTTGAGATGGTGATGCGTTTCGACGCTTTACAAATACAGATTGTATCACGTTACATTGCATCCCAGATGTCAGCTATGTTTGCAGAAACAGTCTTAGTTCATGAAGTGACTGGGAGTGTTTCCATATCTCCCTCGTGAAATAGTCAGGAGAATGGCTAAGCGGGATCCTCCGTGTAACCAATCAAATATAAGATTCTGCGGAAAGTAAGACGCACCCCAAATGTGTGCCCGGTGTCAATAAAGTCATAGAAAACAGGTCAAAAGACAAAGATTTCCCGTATAGCCTTAACAGACTGTAGGGTCAACTGCTGGTAGCAAGCACCTATGAAAGCCAGCACCGCACACGAGCCGGTGAGTAGCCAGAACCACGCTCGAACTGCTTTGTCTCCTTCGTGGTGATGTTAGAACACCGCACAAGGTACTCATTTGAGGCTGAGTCGACCTAGGAAGGGCCCAGGACCGGTTTAGAAAACTGTCCCTGGTATTTTCCGTGAGTGGGTTCGTAGCACAGTGCGCTAACCGCGCCACCACCGCTCTCCACACACGTACCAGTTAATAAGACGCACCTCCAACCTCTCCTTTAAAACAAAGGGGCCGGGTGGCGGGGATGGAGTGTGTCTCGGTGCCGTATATTCTAGAGAATATTTCGCAGGCGATAGCGCGCAGCTATTAATCAAACGCGACTCTTTGGGCCGTATCTCGGGTTCATGTAAATTTCTAAAACCCGTGGGAGATGTCTCCACGGGCTATAAACACGCTCTGCCTAGGATAAGCAGAGGTAAATGAAAATGCATGATTTATGCGCGCGTACAATGTAAGTTTGCGTACACGGAACCGTAGTGGAATTTAACTTCTTGAATGTTTTCCTTTCTCGGTTTTTTTTTGCAAAGAGAAAGAGTTCGCAGAAATGGTGCGTGATTGACAGTCGCTAAGGGACTGGCTGAAGCACATCACCATTTGTTATGACTGGTTAT
The DNA here is from genome assembly GCA_036362915.1 of Geotria australis. Classification (NCBI taxonomy): domain Eukaryota; kingdom Metazoa; phylum Chordata; class Hyperoartia; order Petromyzontiformes; family Geotriidae; genus Geotria; species Geotria australis. Next base: position 4,241,685 of record JAZEWU010000033.1, on the reverse strand, counting down.
TGTTTTTGTATCTTCTGGCTGCAAGCACAGAAATAAATACGATCGGAGTGTTTATAATTATTGTTGTGTTTCGCCCGTGGCACTTGGACCGCGGATGTTGCCGCGGTGGTCTGTAATGGTTTACGCACTGGACTCGCAGTCCCGAGGTCGGTCAGCCGAGTGGGAGTTGAAGCAACTTGCAGAGTGCCCGCCCTACGGGCGATCTTGTGCCAGGCGTGTAAACACGTTCTTCCGACGCCAGTGCTCAACAGGGTTGATGGTACTCGTGAAAAAGTGGGAATTTCAAGCTGAAATAGTGTAAGCGTTTTTAGAAGAGTAGTTAATAAGTGGGGAGTAAAGCTAAAATAAGACATAAACGCCTTCATGTAGTGCAGATTAAATGTGCACTTGCAAAGGATTCGAACACTGTACCGAATGCGTCAGCCACTTTCTTACTGGTACGCCGTACCGGACTGTTCCGGCTGACTTTCACCCCCTAAACGGGCTCCCTGTAGTCGAGGCCTTTCTTCCAGAGATGTCGTGAGCAGGAAATTTCAGAGCTTCACCTTTCCTTATACTCGGATTGTATCTATGTCGGTTTTCACAGCTGTATATGCGATGAGAACTGCTCTCAAGAGCTGCTCTTTCAACATGGCCGTGTCGAGCGTTCCTCCTCTCTCCATCATTAGCCTGATAATGCCTGGAACCAGGGAGGCGAAACGTCGCGAAGGAGAGAGGAAAATCGCTCGACACGGCTATCCAGAAAGAGCAGCTCTGGAGAGCAATTCTTGTACTTGGACTGTGACCAAGGGCGGCACGGTGGCGTAGTGGGTAGCCCTGCCGCCTCACAGCAAGAAGGTTCCCGGGTTCGAATCCCGGCTCGGGGGCCTTTCTGTGTGGAGTTTGCATGTTCTCCCCGTGTCTGCGTGGGGTTTCGCAGGGCACTCCGGTTTCCTCCCACCGTCCAAAGACATACTGCCAGGTTAATTGGCCTACTGAGTAAATTGCCCCAGCTGCCCAGCGATGGACTGGCGTCCAATCCTGGGTGTAGCCCTGATTTTCGCCGTGTGTCTGCCGGGATGGGCTCCGGTCTCACCGCGACCCTGTTCAGGATTAAGCGGTTTCTGAAAATGGATGGATGGATGGACTGTGACCAAAATGCGGGTGGTTATATTTTCAGAGTCCCCCTCCCACCACCCCCATTTGTGTCCGTGACATGTGTCCTTGTGTCAGCGACGCGCCTTCTGGGAGTGCATGCCATTAGCCGCAGCCCGCGCGAGCCAGTGTGTGCGCGTGCGCGTCTTTTCAAAGCGTATTTGTAAATACAACTGGGAGTTTCTCCGCCGTATAATTAACCACGCGGGAATTCGGCAGACGCCACGGCGGGGCGTAAACAGAAACGCGGTTATGGCGACCAATAAACCGTACATCATCGCCGCTTCACACAAGCCGCGCGTGTGTGTGTGTGTGTGTACAAGCGCTACGACAAGGTGGACGATTGTCCCTAAATATGGCCTGAAGACATATATGACTTGGCGCCGCTTTTATAAACTCAGAGAGCACTCTGTTGAACGCGGTGCGATTCCTGTCTGAAAAGAAATCCCCGCGTACAGGCGTGGGTGGGGGGGGTATGGCAGCACTTGTTACAATCTCCCCCTCGGTTCAACGAGTGCGTTGCAATGCCACCGTGTGTCCCAAAAGCCCAGCAACCGTGAGCCTCCATAGTATCGGTCTTTTTATGGGTTCTTCTTCTTTGCGATTCTTCAAAGCACGATGGGCAGCTTCTGGACATCGTTGTCTTTCAGCTTGGCTTTGAAGTGTTTGGTAGAATTCGCAGGCAACACCAAGTATTACCTGACAGGGGTCGCGACGTGAACGCTTCTACCTTGACCCCCTTTTTACGGGTTAAAAACAGCTATCCCCGGGATAGGCTCCGGCTCACCGCGACCCCGTAAACTCGTACAGGATTAAGCGGTTTCTGAAAATAGATGGATCGAGCTATATCCTACGGAGGCTCACGGTTCCTGATGAAGCTCATTGCAACTATCAGCGGAAAGTCGTGCCTTCATTGTAAATGTTGTGGGTTCGCTCTCCAACATACCGGTGTGCTGAAGTTGAAGGAACCCAGGGCCTTCTTGCTGTGAAGCGGCAGCGCTACTCACCGCGCCACTCGGGTCCTTCTTGTATCTATTCAAAAATGTCAAAGGCATAAGGGACGTGGTTTCAATGTTGCGGTAAGAAGATGAGACCTCGATGGGATGAGATGGGGTGCGGAGAGGTATGGCGGGGGGGGGGGTGAGTCGGAGGATGGTTGTTGTTGGTGGTTGGTGGTGATGGGGGGCGGTGCATGGGGATGTAGGTTAAGGGGGTAGGGGTCCTGGGACTCTGAGACGGATATCGACAAACGCAGAAATCGGAGAGAGGTAACGACAGGTCCAACGAAAACATGCCTCCCGGGGTGAGAGCCGTGACATTGTACAACGTGTGCGCGTGTGCTTAGTGCGCCTGTGTGCGCGTGCACACGCGTGCAATCCGTGTGTCACGTATGTCTGCATGTGTGTGATCGAGTAAAAATATAAAATAATTTGCAGCCCTTTTGTCAATCCACCGCTGGGTCGAGGCCTCAACGTTGGTCAAGGGGGTTGTATGACCATACTTCACCACGCACGTCAGTGTGGCTTGTACGTACACACAATATATCTGTACGATATATTACTATTGTCAACTCTTGCATTAATGAGTCGGTGAAAATTACGGGTATCGGGTTAGGGAAGAAGGAAGGTATCTCAATGCAAGCCAGAGGCTGACCATCGTGCTTCGAAGAATCGCAAAGAAGAAGTGCTTTAAGAGGTCAAACTGTAAGCTTAAGTATACATTGGCATTAGTTTCAAGTTTTTCGCCCCAACATTTTACGATAGCTATAAACTCACCTATTCATAAGAAAACAGTCTCATAAGATTGAAGGGAATGGGATTGAGACACCAAGCACTTAAACTTGACCCGATGATTACGATTACATCTACTCATCAGTGTACATTAGTGGTCCAGATGTCATGTGACCCCCGTTTAATTGACCCTTAACATTTTTTTTCCTTTGCACATTCATTTCGGCTTTAAATAACCCGTACTTATTGCTTTCAGATGGCCGATACGAGTTCATACACTATTGAAGAACGGCCTGTGGTGACCAGCGTATGGGCTTATGAAAGATCACAGACCGGAAAAAAAAACAACTACGAAATGGGGGTCACAAGGCATCTGTACCACCTTGTACAATACAGTATTTCGGTCCCATGACTGTCAAGACCAGTTATTTGATACGGATCACATTGACAGTCAGCTGCTTTATATGTCTGACAAAATAGAGGCCGCAATGGGGTTCCTAGTCCCTCTGAAATCCTGCTGTCACCTTATTGAAGCCCCTTTACATTACTGCACGCTCACGTGCAAGTTATTATTACTAGCATAGGGCACGCGTAAAGTACACCATTATGACTCCTTATTTTATGCCACCCGCTGTGTCTCCCTCCAATGCTTCCACCCAAAGCACATACATTGTGATGTAATCGGACAATTAATTATGAGGTTTGTTTTTTTGGTACATGGGAGGACCCGGAGGAAACTCTTTCAGGACAGGGGGAGAACACACAAACTCCGCACAGAAAGGACTGCCCGATGCGGGAATCGAAATTTCCTCGGGCAGGCACGTTCTTTCTGTGAGTCGCGGATGTTACCACTCCGCCAGCGTCTAGCACCGCGGCATTTCATCGCAACGCTGCACGGTGAGACCAAACACAAACAAGAGTGGAGCAAAGTGGCCCCGCATGATTCAGTTTCAAACCCCGAGACAGTCTATTCATTTCCCCCATTGACCCGGCATTGTTCAGAGAGCCCCTGTTCACCACGGATTATTGGGAGGAATGCGTCAAAGTGGCGGCGCTAGACGTACGACAACAGTCTGTAGCCTACACGCACGGGCGATTCGTTGATAAGCTGCCCTGATGAAAGCAAGTCTCAACGACTTTGGGCGAAAGGCCACTCACATTCGCTCGTCCAAGTTTGTGGGCCAAACTAGAATTTGTAACCCACCTGAAATGACAAGGTTTTTAATAGCGCCAACGGTGTGCAACATATGGCCATGAATAACAGGTTAATAAAATATAACGGCTGGGGTTTTTTTTTACTCTCGCTAACAGGAAAGAAAGATCTTGGCGTATCAGCCGACTGCTGTTATTAGAGGCTTACAAAAGCACCACCTGTACAACTGAGAGAATTAACGATGTGATAACGCACTCGTCCGTATCAGTAAATCGTTGCCGATGCAAGGTGCTACCGACAAGTGAAATATCTGGCCTCGGTCAAGGGGCTTATACTTGTTCTCCCCTGGATAAGATACACATCTGTCATAGTCACGATGAATCCACTTCTGGTTGAAGGCCTCCTCCTACCATCGTCCGTCTCTCGTGGACAATCCGTCTGACACATGCACACGTGTTGATTCCGTGGCTCCATCTCCACTGTGGACGCCCTCATTCGCTCCTCCGGCTGCCGCTCCGACGTGAGTCGAGAGCTCTGGACAATCAGCCATCGTCCAGTTTTGTGATGTGTGTCTTGCCCAGGGTTATTATATAAAACATCCGCGTGACATATTTTCACTGCATTCTTTTGTGTGGTCGATGTCGGTGTTGAGCAACAACTATAACGGTACATCGAGGTGCAGGCTGAGCCACGTGATTGTGCCGGGAGTAGCTGCGTGTAAGGCTGTCGTCCCGCCTTTATACGTGTGAATTGAGCATTCAGTCGTAATGTGTTCAATGGTCTGTTGGTGACCACAGTCACTCACCAACTCACTCACCCACGCACGCAGTCACTATGTGGTATTTCGGTGACCACAGTCACTCACTCACCTAGTCACCCAGACTCACCCACTGACTCGCTCATTCAGTCGTAATGTGTTGTGTGCTGCTTTCGGTGACCAGCCACTCACCCACTCACCCACTAAATCGTTATGCGCTCCATGGTGTGTTTTGGGTGACCACAGTTGCATGCTGCCGGAGAGGTTTGAACCTTCCATTTCCGCATCACGGGCCCGCATGTGCCTTGCCGCGTGTAGCACACGCTCCAAGCTACGCACACATTCCTCGAGAACGCATTACGACGTTTCTGGGAGTCCAAATTGCTCACGTCAGCCGGCATTATTTATACACTCTCACCTCCCCGTGATGTCAATTTGAATCGTTTACAAAACAGAGTGTGGGTGGGGGGGTGGTGGTGGTGGAGACAAACTAGATGGATGATACGCCACGGTTGACATTTCAGACGTGCAGGTGTGTGCGTAATGCATCGTGCAGCCGGATATTTGAAGCAATCCGACTCTGGTATTCACAGCGTGTGGCGCGCGACGACCGGACAGAACGCTCGCGGACGTGGACACGCAAAGACAAAGATCCCCCGTTTGCCTTTAAAGACTGTTAGGAGCAAGTGCTGTTAGCAAGTAACAAATAAAAGCCAGAACGGCACACAAGAAGGTGGATGGCCACCGCCACGCCCAGCCGCCTGTCTCTTTCTAGTGGCGATATTTACACAAGGCACCAGGTACTCATTCGAGGCTGAGTCGATCTGGGGGAGGCCCAGGACCGGTTCAGAAAATCGTCACTGGTGTTGGCCGTGAGCGGGATTCGAGCTCGGGTGGCCAGATTTGTAGCCCAGCGCGCTAACCACTGGGCCACTGCTCCCCACACAGAGACACATAGAGATACATAGACTCGCATAGAGACTCAGCGACACACACACCAATAACCGCCATTCGCCACTAACTGGCGGTGACGTCACCACGGCGCATGTGCCAGGCCAGGTGCACCTTGAGGCTATAACGCAGTGTCGAAGGCTCGCTGACAGGTCACGGGACAGACCCAGGCGCCATGGGCTGCCTGCTGTGACCAGGCTAGGTGCATGAGGAAGTGACGGGACAGACCCAGGTGCCATGGACTGCCTGCTGTGCCAGGCTAGGTGCATGAGCAGGTCACGGCGACAGACCCGGGCACCGTGGGCCGCTTCGAATTCGATTCGATTCTTCGAAGCGTGACGGTTATTTGACAGTTTCCCATTGCAACAATTTCTTCTTTAGTTGCAGACAGCCCTTCAACATTTAGATATATAATAGTCAGTGCTGGCCTTAAGGCGGGCATTGGCCTCTCTTCTTTCTCCAGACTGAGGGGCTTCTGGCGTCTGTTGAGCTTCTGGACATCGTTGT